>JAQJVL010000297.1:0-230000 GCA_035578905.1 Stictocephala bisonia
TGGTGTCTTAACTAGTATTTGCTCAAGGACAGTTTACTTACTGAGAAAAACCGATTCTACTGTAATAGTAATGACACTTACAAATCTATATTTATAAAAGAGGATGTATATATATGTATATATATACATATGTTTGAAGTTTATGCGCTGCCAAACCATCCAACCGATCGCCATGAAACTTTAGGATGTTGTCCTGTATACTCCCGAGATGGTTTCTGTAAAGTCTGATGCAGATCCGTCCACAGGGTCCCGCCCCACGGGCTCCTAAAGATCCCATGTTACTCAAATGGAGAATCTGAATTGTTTACAAAAAACATATGACTGTGTGGTTTAATGTAGTTTTAAACGGCTCCAATTTCCTGTGCGACTTGCTTTCACAATAACTATTAATAAATGCAATGGAAAAAAAGGACAGTCATTGCGCGTTGCCGCAATAAATTTAAGTAATCCATGTTTTTCACATGGACAGCTCTACGTCGCTTGCTCGAGAGTAGGCTCACCAAAAAACCTTTACATTTATACACCAAATAAGAAGACCAAAAATACTGTTTACCCTCTTGCACTCATTTAATAAATAATGGTTTTTTTTCTATAATTCTTTTTATTGCTTTATTTTGGTATGCCAATGAAAAATGAAAGGCGAGACAACGTTCGCCAGGTTAAGCTAGTAGCGTATAAACATAGCCTAAAATTAATATTGAACACGGTATATAAAAAATAACAGAACATAACCTATATATACAATACATATACAAACACAAAAATCATATTGTGATTAACTATGACGTAGACAAATAATGAACATAGGACATGATACAGTAAAGGAGAATAAAGCCAAAGAAAATATAAATAAACAATGTAAACAATAATACAGGGTGATAGACACTTAGTGTTTAACATTTTACTGGATTGTTGTACATAGTATTTGGAGTAGAATAGAGTTTTAGCCTTTATTTTTCAAATTCCTCTTTAAATAGCGTTTTTTTAAGGTTTTTTACAAAATTAGTGACTTGTGACTAATATAGTTGGTTTTTTTTCTATAATAATCGAAATATAACACTCAAAAGTGTATATTCATGAAAAGTGCTAAATATACTCGTACATCAGAATAAACTGTTTATCGTTAAGATTGATTACCTTTTACTGTGGTTTAAGGTTCATGAAATTACAAAATTTTTAAGTTTTACAAATTCACTTATAAATTTAAGAGACGTTTCATTACTAAAAATCGGACGTGAAAGGTGACAAAATATCTTTAAAAATGTTCTAATAAATCCTACTTTATAAGCTAAAGGTTCTCAGTTCGATCCCAATCAGAATCATAACACATTTTGAGAAGGATCAGCTGATAACCACCGGCTGTTCATTTGTCATTGGGCTATTAATTAATGACACTTTCTAAGGAATAGTCGAACTTAGTTTGTAACAATGACTACATTCGCTCATATACACTCATCACACTCATTCGAAATCCATATTCGCCCATATCTTGACGATCGGCGTCTTATGAATAAATAAAAATAAATTTGGTACATTGGACTTGAAGAACGTCTTTCGTTGGTTGACATAGTATTACGTTTTTGTAACTGAAAACAAGGGTTTCAATAAATTATTTTACAGTTTTGTGATTGTTTCAGCTGTGATTTTTATGAATCACTAAATCCATTTGATTCAGTAAAAGAAAATAATACTTTTAAATTAATAATAATATTTTTATTTACAATAACAATAACATTTTCAAATATTAGTGATTAACAATCTAAAAAAAATGTTAAACATCAATTATACCATTATTACTCAAAATACCATATAAAATAACTCAGTGAAATTATAAATACTAAGTACCAATCACTTTGTATAGTAATAAATATACTAAAGCAGATACTTCATTACCACGTCCTTGGATGTACGTGATGGTACCATTCTTCTGGTATGATCTGATCTGGTGACTCAGCTCAAATGACCGAGTACGGTGGCCAGTCATGAAATCAATTGACACAAAATGTTGGACAATTTGGGAAAATGGAACGAAAACAGGAACATTGAACTAAGGGTTTACCATCTTGTTCCAGAAAAACATTTCCTGTGTAGCTCTTAAACATTCTAACGTTAACGAGGCAAGCAAGGGTGCTTCTTATCAGGGTAGAGTACAGTGACATCAAGGCATGCACATGAACAAACCAACTCATGAATCCGAGGATTAATCCTAGTATAGACCCACCTCGTTTGAGATGTAGTATGTGATGTGGATTTAAGGAAGACGAGAGCCAAATATCAGTCTTTCTTTAGATTTCATCATTGCCTAGAGTGAAGTTATGAATTACTGGATTTAAAAGGCAATGGAAGGTAGCCAAGTGTCAACCCCAGATGTAGATTTAAATTTGTCTGACAATGCTCCATGACATCTCGCAGCCAAGGGACGAGCTTATATATTTTTGGATATATAAGCTAATTTGCTAAAGATAGCTCTCAAAGAAACTTGAGAGTGGGAGACAGATTCCTACTATATCTAGCTTATGTATAAGGATTTATTGGTTAACCTTGTGAAATGCTTTTTCGAAATCAAAAGAAAAGTGCACCCACCAGCAATCCCTGATTAATGGAAGATAAGTTGGGATGTGGACTTAAGGAAGATGAGAACCAAACCCCAAGATCACAAATCTCTGTCTTTATTTAGATTTCATCATTGCCAAGAGTGAAAGATATTCTTAAAAGGTAACCAGAACCGTTGTGGTCGAACTCCCCGAAGAATCATCGTTGTTGCTGTTCACTTACATTTTTAATATGTGGTTTATCTTTTCAAGTAACATGCTTTTTAAGACTTTAGCTACTGTATATTGAATTGTTTGACAATAAGTCTAAAATTTGAAGCGTCTTGAAGATTTCCTACCTTGAATATAGAGAAAACATAGCTGGACTTTGTAATATCAGGGAAAATTCCATCAGCCACAGATTGTTGAACATTTCCTGTGAATTGGGATTAAGATGGGTACTGCACTGTTTTTGAACAGAGGAGAGTTTCCGTCTGGGCCAGAGCCTTAATTATGTCCAAGGAATCTAAATCCATCTTGATTTCACGTGTGATAAAAAAATATGTTGCCAAATTGACTGGATTTTTATCAAGAAATTCAGTGTCTGGGTGAGGCTCAGAGCGAGAATCAAACACCGAGGAGAAATGTAGATCCCAAATACCACACATGGCTATTCCATTGTAACTCCATTGATACTCAGACCAACCGGTGACGCAGAGCTCCAGACTGCCTCATATAACCCTAAAAGAAACGCACATTATTCGAAATAGGTGACTGGATTCTTAATAAGTATGATTCATAACATTGTTTAGACATTATCTTCTTCTGAACTTTCACACAGGAAACATTAATATAGCAATAGTGTTCGGAACTATATTTGTAAAACATTCTTTAGAATTGCCAAACGTTTTAGTTAATTCATGGAGTACTTACAAAATTGACTGTGGGTTCGTTATAGTTTATAACTGAAAACCTAAAGCTTCAAGCTAACTGAAGTTATTCACCTAAACCTTCTGTTATCAGCTCCATTAAATGGTTACCATCGAGGTGGACACTACTAGAGAAGTCTTTATACTCGTGGCAGATCGTAGCTAAGGCTCGAATGTTGTGTAAACAAGAGAAATCGAGTAACTGGATTTTCACTTAGCAAAAAACCATACATATAATACGTGGTTCGGATTTTAAGATAAGCTGTTGGTCCCTTTTACCCCATTTATTGAATCTTCTGACGTGATATGATCACGCTCAGTGGCGATTAGGTAAAGCTCTCCGTTTGGCAATCTACAACAATCTGTAGTAAAAAATAAATATAAATGTGTAAGACACTATAAACAATAAAATTATCATAAAATGTTTGCTCATACTCAAATTCGGTATGTATCTTCAGATAAAGATCTGAACTTTTAGTTATGTCAGGAAAGGTGTTGCTATTGTTACGTATGGCTAATACCATCACGTCACGGTTATAGCAGTCAAAACCTTCTCGTAGTTTCAACAGAGCACTTGAGTTCAATAAATGAACTATAGTCGTCATAACAATTGGAATGTCCCATTATACCCCCGCCTAGTTGGTGTTAAGAGGACCGAGCATAAAACATATCGCCTACAATCTACTCAAAATTGTGTCCCCAAGTGGCTGGGTTACATCACTGCACCACCAGTGCCGACCATTATTATTTGTTATACGTATTGTTCGAGATTTGTTAGTTACATAGGCTACACTCATTCAAAACCAATATCCTCCAAAGATATTCTCAACTATGACTTTTTTATAAATATACATCTTCAGATAAAATGGATTTCAAGTAATCGACTACTTACGAAAGATTTACGCCATTCCTAACCTTTCAAAATATTATCTAACAAGTCTCAACATAAGCATTTTACCATCTTACTTCTGAGTACTCAAAAAAGAATAAGAACCAGAGATACACATTGCTTTGTAAAATTGTTCATCATAAAACATTTCCTCTTGGGTCGTCCTGAATTGCGACATGCGGAGTTCAATGACGCGCCAGTATGACTCTACGTGTATGAAGTGCTGTTATTACTTTACTGAGCCATCTCCCGGAGTCTACGTAGACACCGACGTCTGTAATGAGGGCGTTGAACAGTAGCGCTCACCTTTAGTTCGATATATACGGTTAGAGTCGGTGCTACTAACTTATTTAGGTGGAATATAGAAGATTGATCTAGTCTGAATTAATATATGTAATTGGACGGTTCTTCAGTCTTGGCTGAAAGATTTATTTGGTTGTATTTGATACTAGATAAAAAAAGGTTCGTATTGGCACAACTAGCGTAAACTAAGAATCATTATAAGCAATTTACATAACTATTTTGGGGATAGGTTTTGCCCCTAACAAAAGGTAGACAACTGCTTAGTAATGTATGAAACAAGTAGAGGAAGACCTGTAAGGGTTGGGATGTGATGACAAAGCAGTCATGAACAAAAATGAATGATCGTTTATTTGATAATAATTAATTTTGCACTTTTTAAATTCATCCTCATGTTACATTGATGACTTTAGATAACATTTTATTGAAAGTACATAAAAAATTAAAATTAAAGGTCTTTTAAGATAAGCTGAAGGAATTTAGGGCTAAAAAAGAAGCCCTCCATAACACTTAACATAAATAAGACCAACGGCTTCAGTAAAGACAACTTTCGAACTATAAGGTGGCTTACTAACTCTCGACCCAGTGACCGTGTAGATGGGCTATGTGTAATCCCTCACTGATCACTCTTCCAAGGAACAGCCACACACGCTCAGTGTTACTTGAAGTCGTTATCTTGCAATAATGTTGGAACTTTCCGGTCAAGACTACTGGTAAATATATATTACATATTAAATCTCTTCAAAGTATGCAGATAACCCACGACATCTATCTATAAGAAATCGGAAATACAAGAGCAAATTCTATAAAATTAAGGATGAATTAGGCTTTTTTCAGTGTATTAATTTAATTTTTCCTAACCTATACTGACAAAACTATGTGATTTTATTTGATACAATGAACGTATTTTCCAATTGATATAAGGGAAAGTTTCTAAAACTTATCTCCACTCTTCGTAGCCTGGGCCTTGTTGAAACAAATAATCGAATCATTTAAATTTTATTTGGATCATAACCAAGTTGAGTATTATAAAATTATACTAACAATATTATTGTTAGTTCTATAAATTATTATTGGTTGTATATTTTTTATAATCAAATGGAAATTTGTTTAATTTATATGTAACTGATTTTCCATTTAAAACATTTATAGTTCGTTTTGTAATTAACATTTCTTATTGTTAGTAAATATTTTAAATCTTAATTAATAACAACTATTTTTGATAATAATGAACTAATAACCTTAGCTTCACATTCCTCTTTCCATAATATGTTTATAGAAATATAACTTAATTTATAACACAAACTGTTTTTCTGATTTCGTATTCTTCAAATTTATTTGCATATATCCTAAAGATACTATATTTTGTTTAAATTTTTTTAACTCTTTACGATCTGTGCATTTTTATGCGGATCCTTTTTGGGGCCTAGACAGTTTAAGGCAGTACAAGTAAACGTCACACAACACACATTTATTACAATATAAGCACAAAATGTACAAATATATTACAATACAAGCACAAAATGCACGAATATTATGGACCATAATATTCGTCCATACCATAATATTCGTGCATTTTGTGCTTGTATTGTAATATATTTTTACATTTTGTGCTTATATTATAATAAATTTTGTATTGTGTGACGTTTACTTGTACTGTATATGTACCAACACGTATTATGCTAATTAAAAAACTATTAATAGTTTAAGGACAAAACATGCTTTTAGGCAACAAAAAATTGCTCCATACAATATTTTTCCTCAGGCAAAATCTTTAGCTTATAATATAACTTTAGTGAGCATTTTAATGCATTTTAATCAGATCTGACTTGTCCATTTCTAATTTATAATACATTGACACCATTAAAAAAAGAAAGAGTTCCAAGTTTGCAACACCTGTTTGTTAGGTATTTTATACAACAACAACAAAAAATACCAAGGTTGGGTAAGAAATCATAAAAAACTTTATTTACAATCTACAAGTTGGATTTGTATACAGGTAGGGGGTTAAAGTATGTGGCTAGCGACGACCGGCTCGGGCGGGTTCAGGGGTGGACGGCTGGGAAGCGATGAAGTCCAACGCCTTCTGGATGGCCTCTGGGATGGGTGGTGAAGTAGGTAGATGGGCGCCCTGGGGGACGAACCCCGTCTCGTCGTCAGCTGAGTACACCAACTCTATGAGGGTACCATCTTCAGTTTTGTAGGAGTACTTGCCCTTGACGGCAATCACGTTAGCTTCCTCGGGGTTCTCAGGGTTGGCGGCCTTCTTGATGGTCCCTTCCTCTTCCACATTGATCTCGTTGCCTGTCTGGAAGCTGGAAAAACAGGTACCGTCGTTAAACGTAGTAGGCTAGTGTAAAACAAGTTAAGCCATGTCATTACGATGGCTAAAATGAATAGCTCACCAATTTGTGCAATGTTTGCAAGAATTGAATAAAGTATTAAAGACTTGTAATGAAATATTTAAACATCTTTACATAATATCAGTCAACTATTGTTCTTTTGAAAACCATTCAGTAATTAAGCATATTAAAATATACAAAATGTCTTCTACACGATTTTCTATGTTTGAACTGTGAATAATTCACTACAAGGTAAAAATAAAAACTTAAATATAAAATGCTTATCATATAATCAAGAATATTCTTCTTACAATATTCTCTTCAAACAAGTGTACTACTTTTTAGTAAACTTCCAAATATTCTATGGTTTCTCTATGTATGATTTAAACTACAACATGTACTTTAAAGCAGTTATTGCTTAGCTATTAAATGCTAAAAAATTAAACATATTACCTTTTAATGATTAATTATTGCATTTTAATTTTATTAAATATTTACAAGTAATAAAATCTAGACGTGATAGCAAGCGCAATATTTTTCTAACGCATAAAGCATTATTTACATTATCTCTTTTAAAATTAGTAGTTATGATATATATGTGCTTCAAGGACTAAAACCAGTGTTTTTTAAAATTATTTGAGAACCCTCCGGTATGACAGATATAATAGTTACCCAAACGAGTAGCCTCCATCATCCTTAACTTCCGAGTGGGAAGAGATGATGGGAATAGGGGTGCTCTCCTGGGGGGCTGCCTGGACGACCACCACCACACACATCACCACCACCAGTAGACACTGGACTCATGTAACACAGGCATGCACTTGTGAATGTAAAGTTCAATAATGTGCTTAAAAGCTGGGAAACGAAGCAGCTATCAGACAACGACGACAAAATATAAATGAAAAGGAAGTTCATAAGACATATAAAATGTATTATGTTAAAAGAAGGATAAATATTTGAATAAGCAAATAATGCTTTTTACATATGATTTAGAAACCAAATATAGTCTAGGAAATGAAATGGCCTTTTCGTGTATCACTGTTAAACTGGTAATGGCGTTTTAAAGTTTTCTGGACATGATCTTGGTCATCATAAAAAGTACAATCAGGCATGTACAAGTGAACGTCACAATGTATAGTATATTTCATAACAAGAGTGGAAAGTGGGGTTTTGCATGTTCGAGACCATATGTTTTAAGTGCAAGACTTGTCGAGCACTTCAATTGGTCGAGAACATACAAGACACTTTCACTCGAGTTTTGAACGATACTTTTCACTACACTACGGAATAAAAACAGGTGTTGTTGACTGTGGAAAATTTTCGGTTGTAAACAATGTTACTTTCGGTAGTAAACAATAGACAGCTGTTGAAAATATGATGTTTCACAGGTTGTAAACACATTACGAAAACAGCTAAACATAGTAGTGTAGTGACAAATTTATTACAATACAAGTAAAAACTGTGCATATATTATAGTGATTGATTTATGTAGACCACGTTTACCTTCCTCAGATCTCAGAGATTCACACAGGACTTTTATAATTATATTGCATTAGACTTGTGTTTTGTGAAGTTCACTTGTACTCCTACCATCACGTTATTTGCTAATCGAGAAACTATACAAATGTATAAAAACAAAATTTATTGTAAAAAGACACAAAATTAGGTTGTTTAAGTCAGTCCCCTAGTAAATAAAAGCATAATAAGCAAGATATATATAAATTAAAAAAAGTAGCCTATGTATATAATGTTTATTATCAAAATAGAAAAGAATATACACAAGTAAAATTATATTCGATAAATTACTGTTACAAATAATTACAATTTGTACTTTAATTATTAACAATGTTCATTTAAACTAATTATTGAAACAATGAATTATTATTCAATTGAATTTTAATATTGATATTGAATTTTAAACGTTTGTGTAGTTAGATTAGAGGGCATAGAAATGTACTGTAGTATGTTCCATCGATCGTACGTCACAGAAGGCTTGTACATGTACTTATCGTTACGTCATCATATGATGCACGTTATACAGGTGGGTGGGCCGCCACATCATGCGTGCGAATGGTGAGCGAACCGTAAATATTATGGTGAACTACCGGTATAAAATCACTACGTGGATTTGTTGAACACATTTGTAATTTAGCCATTTATATTCACATTGCATACTTATATTGTTAAAAAATAACCTCTTGCGTATAAAAATTTATATCTAGTTGACATTATTACATATTTGAACTGTCCCAAGCTCTCTAATTCGTATAGTGATAGGTAAAGAGGGCTCTGATTGGTCGGTATCGGAATATTTATTGTGTACAGTTTTTGTCTCTTTGAGAGAAAATATTTTAAAATCCTTTCTTATTACGCATCTAGAGCCTTTATGTAAAGAATATTTGTGCCAAGTGCCAAGTCGAAGGCCTTGTTGTAGCTCTTGAGAAATTGTGATCAGTCATCAGTCAGTGAGTCCAAGATATTTTTATAGTGGATTTTATTAAACGCTTTCATCGTAGCCTATTGAATGACCGAGGTGATTTAAGAGTGTGTGTGTGTGTGTGAGATGATCGAATATGGTTTTAATTTCTGAACTATAGACGTTAATGATATAAATTATTTTATATGCAGTACATCGACAAAAGATCTTTATTGTCACAATAAGCTGAATGGTGAATTAAAGCTTCGTAAATAGTTGTATTTGTAACATTCATTATTATGAAAATGTACCTAAAAATACGATAACACATTAGTAATAACTGCCTTTCCTTCAAAAGGAGACTTGGTAAAATAATTTTGAACATTTTTGTGAAAGTAAATTTGACGCAATGTAAGGCGTGAGTACATTTACTTGTAATGTAATAAAGTTAACACCATAAAGCCGAGTGCTTGTACTTATTAACAACTCCCACGTCGTCGTGTGAGGCAACTCCCGCTAACAGTGCTGTCCTTTATCGTTGCCCAATCACAATGATGGCCTTAAGTGCAGTCTCCAAGACGCCAAGAGGAAACATGTCTAGAATTTCCCAACAACTTGCATCTAAATATTGAGAAACAGCATGTATTTACTTATGCTTCAGGAAATAACATTAGGACACGTATAACTGTTATAAAACACGCTGAACGATTATTTATTCGTTTATTACAGTACACGTTGGTGATTAGCGAAGTATTTTTTTCTAGCGTTTAAGTCATACATAATAAGTTGTAATGTTTATTTTAAGGGGCGATGAAGGATTGCACTCTTAATACAACATTCCTATTAAACGATAACAAAGACTACATTCGCTAATTAACTATCATGGTGCCTATTCGTTATTAATATTTGTCCTTCTTTTCATGACTAGAAAATTATGAAAACTAACCAGCCGTATACTTTACAATTTTAAGGGTGTATTATATTTTAAAATGTTGACTAAAATTTAGTTTTATAAAAATAATCACCCTAATTTGTTTTTAGATTAAAATTACTGACCTAGTATTAAAAACCTTCGATAGCTGTCTACATTTCAAATTTGGTAATACTATTCAAAAAGTTTAACGCTTAAAACAAATAAATAAATTATAGTTTAGTTCTATAGCTAACAAATGTTTTTAGCTTTCAAACAAGTAACATTTTGGATTAACCAATTAAATTAATTTCAATTCATTGTTTAAATAACAACACAGAAATTTCCTGATTAACGAGTTCTGTTGTCGTTTCTTAAGAGTTGTGTAATATAACAGTTACTCATAAAGGTTATTTATTTGTACAAACATTTCAGACACTATATGATTATTTAAAGGCTCACGGTTTCAGCGAACCTTTTACAGAATTACGTTTTGAATATTTAATTTCTTAATTTTTGTTTCCAACTAATAACAAATATTAAGTTTGATTTATTATATTATAAATTAATATAGTCTTATCAGCTACAACTAGTTTTGAAAAAATCCGTTTTTATAAATTCCATACACATTTCAAGCACACCTAAACGTCTAGATCAAAAGAAAAAACATCAATAAAAGTTTAAAATTAAATACCGTCATACACTTACAAAATCTAATGGTATTGTAATACACCTAACTTATTTATACCTTCTCCATTAACTTTGTGAATTCTTTCTGATCCTTCCCTGAATAATAGCAGGGGACAATATGTGTTTTATGTGATACACTAAGGATAGGTTCTCCGCAGTCACGTAACTGATCTGGTGATTCCATTAATGAAACGTGCTAACACCAGTAATGAAAGGTTTGAAAACAATTCAGAAAGGTCTACTCCATTTGTCAATTTATATTATGACTGACGCTCTTAGTGGATTTTATGTGAAGTGACTAAGTCAAATTTTCATGAACTTAGTTTTCGATGAGAGGGAACTTAAAAATGTATTAAAATGTATTGAAGAATAGAATAATTTATGTGATATATGATTCCAATGTAGAGTTCAAGCCATATGACCGATCTGAAGGTCTGAACATGTGTTCAGTGTAAACCTGTACACACTTTTGAATTGCTTAGTTCATTTGCATTTTTCAACAATTATTACATTAATAAAAATTAAATTAAATTACATATAATTTACCTTAACCTCATGCTTAAACTTTAAAATAATTTAAATGTCTTGACCTGCTCATAATAAGCAAGGTAATGCAGGGGTAAATATAATCAGCAATCGATAGATATTTTTTTCATTAAACTTTGTAAAATTTAATGTTAGATAGATTGTGATTAGGAATTATCAAAATAAATGCTTATAAATTGATTAATCGAATAATTTCTTATTTTAGTCATAAACGGCGTGTAATTTAGTTGCCTAAAAAATATGTTAAAGAGCTTTAAATGATGATACTGAAGGAACGGTTTCTAAGTAAAATTATTTTTTTTCAATATATTACAAATATTATGAGATAATTGTGGAGATATGTGATGTTTTATGTGTGTATAAGACTCTTTTAAACATCGTTTTGGACGCAAAAAAAAAAAAATAAACCGAATTAAATATATACTGTGTTTTAGGTTTGCCTTTCTTCACAGAGGACATAAACAGATCACAGGCCGAATAAAGTAAACTGACTAGAATAGGAATATATTATATCAAGGTCAACGACCTCTCTATTTACATTAACAATGGAACATGGAACAATAATCTTACAGTCATGGTAAATTCTTAACAGTTACTACTTCAAACAAAGAAATATAATCATTTCGAAATCAATTAAACTGCTCAAAGTATGATGAAATAGGCCCTAATCCACATTGAGACGTTTTGAAATCTGTGTGATTTTGATTTACATAAAAAAACCTTTTTTATTACTTAAATGTCTACTGCGGAGAAAGTAAGCAACAATTAGATTTATATTAAAGTTTTAGTTATATCTTAACAGGCCTGATTAAGAATCCTTTCACAAACTATCTACGGAAATTATGTTATTTTAATAGAGGATTTTTGTTTGCCCTATTTCTTTCATTGAACCATAAAATATAAACATTTCTTTCACTTTTAGTGTCGTAAAACAGCATACAAATTGTATGAACATAAGATCAACCTTCAGATAAAAGAAAACGTGTGTTGGATGCACGAACGTTTATAACAATGAGATTAAAAAAAAAAACTATCGAATACACTTTGCATCCTATATTGTAAGTTATCGATATAAGAGATTACCTCATTTAAGCTAATATATAGCAAGAAAAACTAAAAAAAGGGAAACAGATAATGACGTAAAATCTACAACAACACCAGTGTGCACCCAAAAATAATAATTAACTCAAAGCCTAAAAGAAATATAATAAAATTAATGAATGAACTTTTATTATTGTTGCATAGAAAATTTAACTATATGAAAATTGCATGTATATTATTGGAAATTTCTTGAAACATGCGTCTTTTATTCTTGCGATTCACGGTGTGTTAACTATGGAACAACATTTAAATACAAGTTCTATGCGATGTACTTTAATAAAAACAAAAAAGTATAATACTAAAACTTTAATTGCTTAAATATTTGGTGGTTAGAAACTTAACAACAGTTCTATTAATATATCCTTTTGAGTCCAAACGACCTGGTTAAAAGTCTCTTCTGCCATAATCCTGCTTCCTTAACATTTTATTTTCAACAATACATTATTAGTTAATGTTCATAAACATTATATGAAATTGAAATGTATAGTTTATTTCGATATTCCTAAAGACGTCTTTTAATATTTGTTACTGCGCATGTTAATTCTTGTAATGCAATGTTGCTTTCACATTTACCAATCAACGATAAAGGCTATTGAAACTTATATTTAGGTTGATAAGAAACGAATAGAACAAATAAATAATACAAAATACAATAGGTTTAAAATTATGAAAAATATTTTGTATTGCTATTAATCACATAGGAAGTGAAACATAAGCCCATTATATTTCGGTGGTGGTTTCTCCACAAAGGGAATATTAGCACTTTTAAAATGTTTATAAATGAAATGATAAAAATAATGCTGACATTATCACGATAAATTAAAACTCTACCAAACAATATAAGGTTGTTTGTATAAAAAATTTAAAAAAATGAATTAGTGATTATTTTAACTATAGCCTTTAAATAATTGAATAATGTGGACTCTATTAACTTGTACGTCCGTGGAATGTAATTTATTTTTATATTTTCATGAAATATAACTCATAACTGGAGATCAACTTTATTTGGAATAAAATATTAATTCATAGGTGTTTTGATATATTGTATATGTAGTTAAATTAATACACCTTAAAATAAAGAAAACGACATTTTATATTCATAATACTAAAAAAACAAAATATTTCATATATAATCATGTAATAAACAATGATGGCATGTTATAGTACTTGTAGTGAAATGTGTTTGACTTAGCAAGATAAATAATAGTGATAGTGATAAAACATAGTGATTAAATAATAGTCAGAATAGTTAATGTAAGTAGAGAATACAATGGCGATCATGCTCTCTTCCATAAAACATATACAAGCCTGAAGAGAGCGCCATTGCATTGGAATTGCGTTGAATGCATTTCCTGGCTTTTATTTTACGATACTATGAGTAGGCTATTTATTTTATTTACTCATGGTTGAGTTTTAGTACAAGTTTATACAATTATTAAAATTTGCCTTTATTTTTTGTAAATAACAACATTGATTAAATAATGTAAAATGTTCCGTCCTGTTTTCCCCTCATAAAATTTTCCTATATGAGTGATGATTTTTAAACAAACAAAATATATATATTGACAAGCTGAATAAAACCTATTTTCTATACATTAATTGAATGTAAATTACAAATTTGTAATATTACTTTTAAAGAATTAGATGGTTTCGGTTTAATGAATGAAATACCTGGCATTCTATTTTTATGAATGTTACTACAATTTAGGTTTGAGTATATCATTACATTTTAATTGTTAATTTTAAGACGATTTTTAGTATACCGGTACTAATAAATTATAACAATTTCTTTTTAATGTTTAAGTATTACATTTTTAAAATTGTGTTTGTATTAAAAACCGTAAATATATTAGCAAAATAATTTCTTCAATCATGAAAATGTAATTTTTTTACTTTGATACAATGCCCATTCTCAAAATCATCTGCTTCTAAGATCTAATCTAAGATAGGCTGTAGGATAGTCTTCGTTTTAAGAGAAATCGTTTAAAACATTAAAAAACTAACTACACTTAGGCCTCTTGCTAAGGTGATGGTTAGACATTCTGATTTCAATGCATTTCTATCGAAATTCATTTAAATGAGCATGGATAGTTTTCCTGTCCAATTTTAAAAGAAAAAAGATTTTACCATGAAGAATGATATTTATGTAAAAATACATTTTATTCATCAGGATATACCAATTGTTGTTATTAGTTAAGTACCACCACCCACTCACTCTATATCTAGGGGTTGTTTATGAACCATCAGTTCCTTATTAGGTCTAGGCGTTTTATTATACGTAATATAAGGGGCTAAACTATGACCCTAACACGTGTAGAGATGTAACTTGCCTTTAGATGTATAAACAAACATTTGACGACAATTTTTATTTCACATTGAAACACTACGACTTTAAGGAAATCTCTCTTTTACTTGTACAAACTACATTTAATCGATCAATATCGTTCTATGAAAAATATAAACTAGCCGAAAATAGGTATTTTCAAACGACATACACACAAAGTCAGAAAACCACGTTAAATTTATAAACAATATTTTTTTTAATTTTAATATATTTTGGGCTTTTACTGATATACATTAATATATATTATATTATTGTAATGGAGAGAAGTGCCAAAGTTACTTAGTTTTTTACTTGGGACTAGACAATATTCTTCCCAAGAGATAGCTGCAATAGAAGAGAAAATGCTGGATTATTGCTTAGTAATTATTATCAAATTTCTTTTTTTATAACATTTGAAACACGTGAAAAATAAAAATGAATAATTTGTTTTCCTTAGTTAGAGTAACTTTTTTTGTAACATGGAGATATTAAATCTCGTCACTTAGAACAATTGTAAAACTATCCTCCAATTTTTATTTGTTATTCACTTTTTTTTGTAAAAGAATGAAATGAATGTATATCGATTTTGAGTTTATCTTCAGTCTAAATAACTGAGTTTACATCTATTTAATTTGTTATTGATTGAATTATTCGACATGAATATCCCTGAAATATTGTATCTATTTAGTATTTGTTTTATGTTATAAGTCCTTTTTTTTAAGAAAATTTCTTAATGATTTTAGCAAGTACTTAAATAGGAATATGGGCCTACACTCAGTAAGAGTCCCCTTTTTACTGAGCAAAGTAAAAAAAAAATAAAAAAATAAAAACAAAACAGCCTAATACATAAAGGGCATAGCCAAGCCCTCAATATACACACAGCCCTAAAGCAATCTAACACATCACATCACTACACACACTCACGGTATTCATGGTAAGGCACTGGAGTATGCTGGAGGCACTGTGTCTGGAGGCTCCAGCGGCTCCTATTTATACACGAATGTACCTATTATAGGTGCTATAGATGCACGTTGACAGAAAAATTCCCCCTACCACCCCTCCTCCCCCCGCCCACACGTGGATGTCACCAGAGGATGGGGTAACACGCAGAGGGGAGGGAGTGTGTGAGGTACCGTACAGAGATTGGCAATTGGCATTGACATTGCGGCATGGATTGGCTCATCATTGTTAAGGATTCAGACCTTAAGGTTATCCATAATTGATACTGGTCATTTAATGTAATTTCTTTATTGTATTACTGAAATAGTTATTTCTCAAGGCAATTCTATTAGTTGGTTGTTACTGTTAGGATTGCAAAATGTATGATGATAATTTTAAACAGCACGTGAGTATAATTATAAAGAAGAGTCTAATAATAGTTATTATCCTTAGTCGGTTATAAAACTAGAAGTATTGTTTTTGAGAAGCTTGAAGAATTTTGGCATAAAACGAATCCCAAACGTTGGTGCTGCATGTATGTGGAATAATTATTTACCTCAGCAAATAATACATTGAATAAATAATTAACAACTAATCCCCAAAAACAAATATATTAAACCCTCTCCCCCCAATCAGCATTAAAAATACTACTGAAAATAACTGAAATTTCACAAAACACAAATTTAGAGTAAGTTTAAGGAGATAACAATCAATATAGGAAATCATACTCGGTGGGCCAAAAGGATTAAAAAACCAATCAAGTAATTCTGTTTCAGTCACTGTGGGCTTAAGGTGGAAAATTATTAACTAAAATAGATTACTTTAACATTGTTAAGTTCTTTTAATAATATTATAATAAATCTGCGCTTTGTGAGACATTAACTCTTTTATAATGTCTACCAACATGTAAATGCTTCTTGAAAATCTAAATACTACTTACGTAAAAAAAAAAAAAAAAAAAAAAAAAAAAAAAAAAAAAAAAAAACTATAACAATCTAAACCAATCTTATAATGCATATGAATGCCTTCAATACATGTAATAATTATAATAATCTACTTTATAGAAATTTATCAATAATAAACAATTGGAAATAGTTATAATTAAAATATCGGATGGTAAAACACTAATGAAATATCATTTATTCATTTAGTAAATTGGATAAGTTGTTGAATAATTTATTCATTGTAAAAACTACTGTAATGAAGTTATCCATGGTTAGGTTTTACTCATTTACTTTCTCACTCACTGAAACAAACTTGAGAAAAATCTCAATTTGTGTAGATGGACCTTTCGAAACTCAAATATTTGAGGTAAGAGGTCTTATATTATGAAATTATCGAAACTGTAAATAATTTATATTAATCTCCCTTATGTAAGTGATAAAAAAAAGAGAAGATTTTCCTATTTGGATTTAAAAGTAGTTAACAATTACATTTAATGTGAAATTTGCATTTAACGGCACTCTTGAATCATCAATAATACAAGAATTCTTAAACAACCCATTAACTGCATCGTAAAACAATGATGGCTTGACTAGCAGCACCGGTGTTGTTAATGTGATTAACCGTTAGACTAAACCTAAACGTTCGACACTCACTTAGAATAGATTTATTAAACACCCTACAACAATTTAACACTCAATTGTAACTCGAATTGATTTCTTAAACTATACTCAAACTGATTTTTACTAATTTTGTGTTATAGTCACTAACATTCTAAATCGACTTCAAGGTTTATCACTCATTTTCTGTGAATAATAACAGAATTTTAGAACCAACTTTTACTTGCTACATTTATTCCTTTCTTTTTGTGTTTAAAATAATAGAATAACTCATAAAGTAACTTCAGAATGAATTATTCTACACTTGTGATTTCTTAAGTATTACCCAAACTAAATTGTAAATTACTTATGTGTTTGCAATAACAGAGCTTTGCGTATACCTTCAAATTGAAGCACTTGACACTTGTATGTCATTCACCACAGGATTCTTAAACAATCTTCAAACTGAATTGTTCAACACTCAAGTGCTCCTGACCCTAAACGAATCCTTAAACAATCTTCAAACTGATTGTTCAACACTCAAGTGCTCCTGACCCTAAACGAATCCTTAAACAATCTTCAAACTGATTGTTCAACACTCAAGTGCTCCTGACCCTAAACGAATCCTTAAACAATCTTCAAACTGATTGTTCAACACTCAAGTGCTCCTGACCCTAACCGAATCCTTAAACAATCTTCAAACTGATTGTTCAACACTCAAGTGCTCCTGACCCTAAACGAATCCTTAAACAATCTTCAAACTGATTGTTCAACACTCAAGTGCTCCTGACGCTAAACGAATCCTTAAAAAATCTTCACTGTGAATATACTAAATCCATGTTGTACTAGAGTTTTAAACTTTCTTAAAATCATTTGTTATAATAATTTATAATATCAGGCCTTTTACTCCACCTTTAAGGTGAATATAAACTAGATTATTCAGTCTATAACGGCATTTAAGTAAAATATTGAAGAAAAGAACTACTGTCGGCGTAGGAATTATGTCCACCCCAGTTTGAATGTTGTTTTCTAAGGAACTAAGAGGCCTGTGGAAATTCCTCTTAGTTGTTTTCTTCATTTAGTTTTACGTTATGGCATAAAATTTATATTTTAATTTTATTAAAAGTTTTAGTAATGTTTATCCTAGTTGAAATATTAAAAGTACAGGAATTTTCACTTGTTCCCACTGTACATCAACTTTACGCCGTTATTACTAAAAACCCGTTAAATTATCATATTTATATTTTAATACCTGGTTGATAGGAATGATTTCTTTAAGTTTTGTAAATGTTAGAATGTTAACTTTTCGAGAAAAAACTTTCTTATCAATTCCCTGAAACATTGTTTTCTTGGCTTCTAGAGGCCGTAAAATGAATTACTTGGCCTTGTTTAAAATAACTTTAAATTGATTTAAATCAATATAAAATCACTGCATTTACTTACACATATGAAAGTTTTGTATCGTAACTATACACGTCATAGGGATTACAACAAGGCCAAGTAATTCATTTTACGGCCTCTAGAAGCCAAGAAAACAATGTTTCAGGGAATTGATAAGAAAGTTTTTTCTCGAAAAGTTAACATTCTAACATTTACAAAACTTAAAGAAATCATTCCTATCAACCAGGTATTAAAATATAAATATAATAATTTAACGGTTTTTTTTTTAGTAATAACGGCGTAAAGTTGATGTACAGTGAGAACAAGTTAAAATTCCTGTACTTTTAATATTTCGACTAGGATAAACATTACTAAAACTTTTAATAAAATTAAAAAATAAATTTTATGCCATAACGTAAAATTAAACGAAGAAAACAATGGTTGCATTAGAATTTTCACAGGCCTCTTAGTTCATTAAAAAACAACCTTCAAACTGGGGTGCATATAATTTTTGCGCCGACAGTAAATTATTCTAGGAAATCAATATAAAACAGAGAGTATGACAATTTTTGGTGGGTGAGTGTAATTTATTATTTAAATGTATTGAATTAGGTTTTGAAGATTGTGTTTCTCGTATTGATGTTTATGCTACTTTACATTACCGACTGAAGCACTGACAGCATCGACTTCAAGTTAAGTAAGACTTGACTCGAAAGGCGTTCACCGAAATAGCTCAAGAGTGCAACAGTGCATAGCTCATAGGTTGTGCAAGGTGAAGATGCACACAACAAAAGTGCATAACTCATGTCCTGCATGCGCGTGTCCTTCTGACATTTCCAACAGCCGCCTCCTTCTGTACCATTCGTCAGTCGTGAACAGGACATGTTGACATCAGTGATTGTTTGTCAAAGATCTATCTTCATCCCTTTTTTGAACGTATCCTCTGTATAATTTTAACTATCATAACCATTTGCCTATAAAAGTAAGGTGGAATCATGTTTGTAACAGATGGCTAAGTATTGTTTTTATAAGATCTCAAAAATGTTTTAATTTCATTTAACATTAATAAAAACAACCCTTACATACGTAAGTACAATAGTGATGACCCATCCTCCACATATGACCCATCCACCTCCACATATGACCCATCCACCTCCACATATGACCCATCCACCTCCACATATGACCCATCCACCTCCACAGATGACCCATCCACCTCCACAGATGACCCATCCACCTCCACATATGACCCATCCACCTCCACATATGACCCATCCACCTCCACGGATGACCCATCCACCTCCACATATGACCCATCCAACTCCACATATGACCCATCCACCTCCACGGATGACCCATCCACCTCCACATATGACCCATCCAACTCCACATATGACCCATCCACATCCACATATGACCTATACACCTCCACATATGACCCATCCACCTCCACATATGACCCATCCACCTCCACATATAACCCATCCACTTCCACATATGACCCATCCACTTCCACATATGACCCATCGACCTCCACATATGACCCATCCACTTCCACATATGACCCATCCACATCCACATATGACCAAACCACTCTAATATACACCTACACTGGTGATTATCCACCTTCCTTCTCATACATTTACAGTAGTGATGACGCTCCCACCCTTCCACATACGTAAAGAAGTGATGATCCACCCACTTTTTCATATGTAAAATACTGATTACTCACTCACCCTTCCATACACGTTTAGAAATAAACCTCATTTAGGAAAATTAATTATTTAAGTTATAGTAAACAGATTAAGTATATTATATAACAGTACACGTAATGTAAAGTTCTTTTTTTTATAACAGTACACACAATTTACATAGGCCTGCAGACCTGTGCATGAAGTTTATTCAATATTGGACCATGCATTAGTAGTTTTAAGTCTTAGCCATTGTTTCATCACTCAAGAATATATTTTAACTGAATAATTATTACAAAAATGTCAGCATAATGTTTACTTTACAAAAATGTCAGCATAATGTTTACTTTACAAATACCTAAAGGAGATATTTTCTTAACATTTGAAACTATCAGAAGCTTAACGTTACTTGTTTATTTTACGTTATTTTATTTTCCTCTCTCATCTTCATTATTGTCATATAATAAACCTGTTTGATTTAGTAGGTGTGTGAAAACATTAGTATAATTAATTGGGGGGGGGGGATGGGCATATTGTTAAAAAGTTTGAAGGATTATGAGTTGTTTTTCAAAACATTTTAATTAGTTTAAACCAAAAAAATTATGAAATCACAAAATATGCATTGATATTTAGGATAACAGGAACATTTTTGTTGTATTCTGTATGCAGTAAAATTATGATTATAAAGCTCATTAAGTTTTTTCCGTTGTACTTTTGTGTAACTTGAAAGGTTTAAGTTATAGGTCTAGCTGCTCAACTCTTTCACTTATTCGAGAGCTTTTTAAATGAGCAAAATCGTGTTTTCTCATAGGGCTACAACCTAGGGGGATTGTTCTATTTATACAATTAATGTTTTTATTCTACGAGTTTTTGCATTTTTATCATTCATAAGGAAATAAGCGTTCAATATTAATTATAAGTAACTTAATTACCATTGATCAATGTATTAGATAATACAGATATGTTTACTGAGTTAACTACGTAATGTAAATAGTATATCTCAAAACGTTTTGTAATATTTTGGCCAATAAAGTTTCATTCATGTGTTATCAATAAGTCATGTTCGGGGGGTGAGTAGGTGGGTGAGTTATAATGTATCGTGCTCGGTTTATCAATAAAACCATGTGTGTGGTTTCTACATCAAACTTACACTAGATCAATTAATAAATTTTTATTATTAGTGTTTTGTTTTTGTTATTTCTTAAATAGTTCCAATAAGAACCAAAGATTTCAGAGTATCATTCCCCTTTCCAATTACTGTATTTTTCCCTGAAAAAGTAGTCAATCATATAAAATAAATACTTAATTATTGTTTTGCATCTGAAATGAGCTAAAATAAACTATCTCAAAGTAAAGTGGGTTTTGATCAGCTGATAAGTGTTAGCTTGGACACAAAAGTGACTAAGTCTAACATATGTTTACAACCCAGCCCAAGGTTAACTGCATTGCATAATGCATAGAACGCAAACGATTATGTTAATGTGTCCACATGTCCATTAACTAGTGTATTATATTCTAATGTTGAATATGAGCGACAGAAATGAAATAATTGAGAAATAAATGTAAAATACTGATTTTTGGAACATTAAGCTATTTTTCTTTTAGATGTAAGAAATATTTTCAAGGTAAACGTCTTAATAATTTGTTGTTGCCTTAATTAATTAAGTAAGAAAGATTACAACGCTTGTATTGTTACGTGATTTACTTAAACTTTATCTGATGTGACGAAGACAGGTAACTATTGTAAATTACCTCTGAATTTATTTTTTGTCTTAAGAGTAAGTGAAATTGAATATTTGTTTGTATTTGAAAAAAGTGAATAACGTATTTATAGCCAAATAGTATAAACAATGGCTCCATCCATACTCAAATCAGGACAAAATCCTTTGTTTTTAGTTTTACAAACAGATTAGCAGGAGCCAAAAATGAAAACTTATACTGTCAAATAGAAACTAAAGATTGACACATCATCAAGAGGCTTAGAAAGAAAATATCCAATTATGGTCAAACATTTAAAAATTGATATGGCAATTTGAAGGATGAGATATTGAACATTTCTATATCTATAAATATAAAAGCCCACGAAATGACCGATCGATCATAATTTCTCAATATCTTAAAGGTTTTGGACTATAAAGCTTGACACAAACATTCGTTTTAGGCTTTGGATGCGTACTAAGAAAGTATTTTATAACAAACCAAAAGAAGGTACATAATAAATATCCCAATAATCATTGCCTTTGTTACCGTTCACCGTACGAATGAGAGATTTTCGGACAGTGCAACTTGACACAGTAGCTTGTTTTTATAACGTAATAGTGCAGCGAGAAGAAAATTAACAGAATTACTCGAGACGGGATTACTCGAAATATTACTTGATTAAATAACATTGATCTCCAAAAATGTTTTTAATCAGTGGACCTAAAGCAAGTTCTAAAATATTCAGTAATTGTATGCGTATATCCATATTTTACTCCAATTTAGTATCAAGTAACTCGTAACGCATCTTACGGCTCATAAATAACACATTAAACTGTTATTGTGAACTAACAATGACTGTGTTTTTTAACGTTATGTAGGCTGAAGTTAACAAATATGTTCTGAAGTGTAAGTTAAACCTATAATATATAAGTATATAACTTACATAAAAGTATACTTGATAAGAACAATCTATTCTCTGAAGAAAACGTTTTGGCAAAAAAACTTCTGGCTTTCTGTTTTAACGGAATACAACACGATTTTGTTTTAATTATGTTAATTTAATACCGTGCATATTTGCTAACAAACTTACATAGACAAGTCAGTAATACTTCGAAACTAGCATATCCCATTTTTAAAGATAGACTATTGTTTCATAAAATGGCCTCTTACTTTCCAAGAGGTTTCCATTAAAAACTTCAATGCCAATGTTCATGGTATCAAAACCCGAGTAGTCCAAATATTTAGCATCATGAGTTTTAACCAATATACTATAAAACCTTAGAATACTTTTAAATACTAATGAAATAAATGCTAGTTGTGTTGAAAGAGCAAAAACATCAAAATGCGTGCCTCTAACCTCACAAAACTCCAGCCATTTATTTCCTTCACGCGTTAACCTCCTTTTAGAATTAATATAACTAAAAATTGATTTTTTAGTTATATTAATCCTTATTGATCCTTATAAAAATCCTTATTGATTTTTTAATACGGAGTTTAATTATATCAAAATATTTTCCGATTATTCTTGAAGATTTAAGGATCTTATGAAAAATAAACTATTTTATAATAAAGACATACTAGGACTAACTTTACGTGTCGAATTCTTTAAATATTTTATTACTCTCCATTTCACAAGTATGTAGACTCGAGTTTACAAAGACACCGTACCTAGACGAATAATGATAGTTACATGATTCTTTTTTGTATTATAGAGAATTTTGATGTGCATTGAACCATGTCTGTCAAATAATTGTCATAACCCAATAACAGCTTTTTATTGGTGATTGTTTATAAAAAGTACCGTTTTTCGCAATTTCTAACGAACCATCAACATTAAAAATTCATTAAATATTGAATTGTCGTTTGATGTTAATGAAATGTTTACCAAACATTTATTAGTAGGTTTGAAACGTAACCTTGAGTTTCAAAATTTTACTTTATTTATTTTTTAAGTTCTTTTAATTGTTTATGGATTAACTTTTATTCGGCTGTGATAACTGTAATTAAGTATAATTTGGTACTGTTGGTATAGGCTTAATTCATGCAAAAGAAAAAAAAAAAAAAAAAAAAAAAAATGGTTTCCAACCATAAATGTTGATCAGCAATTTTTAAATAACGTTTATTTGATAACGTCGGTAAGTGCAGTCAGCTGTTAACGACTTCTTCAAACGCCTAACCCTGTGACGTTGCCACGTTTCCGCTCCAAGCTCTAACGGCACAGCGCGTCCGACTGCCGCTTTTAAAACTCCCATTTGCTGTATTCTTTCAAGTTTCATAAACAATTTTCCATTACCATTTTCTCATGAGGCCTTTGGTAACGCCAGATATACATTTCATTATTTACAGTATCTGAACGACTTCTTTAATTTACAAGTACTGTATGTACAATATACACACTATCATTTACTTTGAGTATATAGGCCATTATCTGAAAAATGGCTTAAATCGGATGAATAAGATCTTTCAAGGTTCACTATTACAGGTTTAACTTGTACTTCTTCATTTAAATGGTCATTCTCCTTGTAGTCATTTTAAATTTTTTTTCGCATGTTTAATAAGTTACATCTTTTCCGATGTTGGTTAACCGGTAATTTTAGTGATTTTTCAGATAATGATCTATATACTGTCAGTAAATTATGGTGTATATATTGTACATATTTGTAAATATTCAAGAAGTCGTTCAGAGATTGCAAATAATGAAATGTAAATAATCGACAATCCCTATGAAACGGAGGCTACCATTTTTATATCTGCCGTTAACGGTCCAAAGCCGTAAGAAAATGGTAATGGAAAATGGTTTATGAAACTTTAAAGAATACAGCAAATAGGAGTTTTAACAGCCGCAGTCGGACGCGCCGTGCCATTGGAGCTTGGAGTGAAGACGTACCAACGTCGCGGGGCTTTGATGTCGTGCGGGCGAGGCGTTTGAAGGCGTCGTTAACGGCTAATTGCACATCCCGACACTATCAAATAAACGTCAATTAAAAATCGCTGATCAACATTTATGGCTGGAAACAATTTTATTTGGTTAGCATGAATCAAGCCGATACCAACAGTACCAAATTATACTGAGTTCCAGTCATCGCATCCGAATCTACAAAAAATTTAAAGAATAAAAAATATAAATAAAGTAAAATTTTGAAACTCAAGGTAACGTTTCAAACCTACTAATAAAGGTTTGGTAAAAATTTCATTAACATCAAATGACAGTTCCATATTTAATGAATTTTTAATGTTGATGGTTCGTTAGAAATTGCGAAAAACGGCACTTTTTATAAATAAAAACTAATACATATAGACTACAATCACTAATAAATATAAATTAGTTAACAAATAATAATTAATAATTATTACTAGTTATGAAAATTAATTGACAGACATGGTTCAACGCCAAACTAAACTTTCTATAATACAAAAAAATAATCATGTAATTATCATTATTCGTCTAGGTACAGTGTCTTTGTACACTTGGGTCTACGTACTTTGGAAATAGAGAGTAGTTACCATATAACTCTTTCAAGTCTTAGGATTAATTACTTTAACGTTAAACAAAGATTTAAAAACCCTTTTTTTACGTTCTACTTCCTTCCAAAATAATAAATTATACTCTTAGTGAAAATTAAAATATTACACAATTTTATATTGGTTGGGTGTAAATTGAATCGAAGTTAAGAGTGTTTCTTAGGATGAAACTCAAACATTCTGCTTTTTACAACCAACAGTAGATATAAAAGTTTACTAAGTGACTAGGTAAGATCTACCCAATCTAAACCCGAAAGACTTAGTAAAAGAGGTTTCACACCATATAAGTTATTCGTTTAAGGTAATTTTGTATATTTAATAGTGCATAGTATTAGTTTAATGTTGAAGTTTGAACTCCTTATTTCTATAACTATGGTAATTCTTCTCATATTTTATTAATTTTGTATATGCATTATAGTAAATTAACAACTATTTTGTCATACATAAGAGTGTTTTAGTCTTTAATTCTACTCTTATATTTAAAACAAAACACATTTATTTATCATGAATCATTTATCATGAAATAATAAAAACATTCTAAAGTTAAAAAATTAACATTAACATTTTAATTGTTTTGTGTTCTTGTGATACAGAATCATAAAAATAGAAAATAGTTTAAATACATTTCATTTGATTTGTTTTTCTGCCAATTCGAGAGACTTTGACGGATGGATTTAATGACGCCAGTGCAGTATACAGGGAGTCCCGTAAGTAACCAGCCCAACTTATGGAGGTCATTCCTTGGGTTAAAAAAAAAAAAAAAAAAAATTTCCTTTGTACAAATCATCTATCTCGCTCCATTATCCGGCTATCTGTCTGTATATGTTTTTTACTAAAAACTTATTATCTCTAAAGTTATTTATGTTAAAACCATGAAAATTTGTATGAATGTTGATCTTTATAGTGTTCATGTACTATTTAAATTTCATTTTTTTACAGTAACTCTTTTCAAAATGGCGACCATTTTAAATGTTTAAAGCCAAATATCTTAATAACCTTAAATTTTACTAAAAACCTGTGTTACAAAAATTTATTTCTAAAAATAATTGTATAAAAAGTTATAAGATTGAAGTCTAATCGTATTACAGCCATCCACTATTTTTCCCTTAACATTTCAATACTTCCAACAGGTGTTTGGTATACCAAAGATTTAAGGTAACCCCATACAAAAAGTCCAGGGGGTTTAAATCAGGAGACATGGCAAAAACCACAAAAACTATCTCAAGAACCCCTTAACATCAATGTTTTTGTTTAGTAATGAACTCCAATCAATAACAAATAAAAATAGGTGTTTTCTGACAACGAACTGTCAATATTACAGTCAGCTGATAAACATTGACTGTATATTTTCAATTTCCAAATCAGCTGTAAACATCTATTTAGCACTAATCTAATTTATAGTAAATAAATGTCACTTTACTACATGACACTTTGAGCACATGTTGTAGGATCACTAGTATTTTTTCTTTTGTTTTTCTTTACTTTTGTTTTTGTCACTATAAAACGTTTATTGTTTTTGTCACTAATAAACGTCACTTCTAACCTACTCATACTGTACTTAGTTTTTAGTAAATAAATGTCACTTTACTAAAGTTTCCAATTTTATTAATATCAAGCGTATTTTTATTTGATAAAAATTTTAATATCCCAGTTAATAATTGTTCAATCTTAAAACTTTTTATATAATTATTTTTAAAAATAAATTCTTAAACGTTTTTGTAACTAACAGGTTTTTAGTAAAATATAAGGTTATAAAGATATTTGGCTTTAAAAATTTAAAATGGCCGCCATTTTGAAAAGAGTTACTGTAATCAAATGAAATTTAAGTAGTACATGAACACTATAAAGATCAATATTCATAAAAATTTTCATGGTTTTATCTTAAATATCTTTAGATATTAAGTGTTTAGTATTAAGTGTTTAGTATTATTATTAAGTATTATTATTAAATATTAAGTGTTTAGTAAAAAACATATACAGATAGATAGCCGGATAATGGAGCGAGATAGACGATTTGTACATATCAAATTTTTTGTTTGTTTTAACCCAAGGAATGACCTCCAGAAGTTTGGCTGGTTACTTACAGGACACCCTGTATATGTACGGTATACTGTATTTTATTCAAATGTGATCCATCAAATATTATTTTTAATTTTTAAAAATAAAAGTGGTAACCCTCTCATAACTAGTAAATACTAAGAGGAAAAACACATCCAAAATATTTTATGGATATGTAGCTATCTAAAATGGCTACTTTGGCCAATCTAGGTACATAGCCTATTAAGACACCTTATGATATATTTTATTTAAATTTAATGAATATAGTGAACAAAAGGTACAAGATAACCTTATCCGAACTTAAACTTGAAAAAATATATTTCTATATGTAATGAACTATTTTTATCATAATTGCTATTTGTACAAAATTGAGTTGAAAGATGTAGACCTTTGGCCGAATGCACTTTTGGCTGAAAGAGTGCATTCACAATAGATACACAAATTGTTGCTAGAGTTTACTTTATACGAGAGAGTTTTGTACTTTTGTTTTCGGTAAATGCAACACGAGTCTTCAAGAAATATTAGAAAGACGAGAGGGAGACACATTTATGTGTGTGTGTTTTAGTGAGGCAGGTATGTTGCCACCTGAACGAAAGTTGTGATGAAATTTAGAACTAAATTCTTAGCAGCACCGAATTCGATTGATGCATGAACATGCTTACTGATCCCGATTATCATTCTACTAGAATTTAAGCGTATAGTTATAAAATTAATGGGTGAATAAGAATGGTTATTAAGTGAGGGAGGTAAGAAGATAAAATGTAATTACAAAAAGACAATGAACTAAAAAAAATTAAATAAAAAAAGAGGCTTTAATGAAACAATTTTTGCAGTATAGGTCTTACCGATGTCATTTGTCAATGAAATTAAAATTAACTATTAATATAATTATAAATTGATATTAATAAAAACATCACTAATTATTTTATCAATGAAACATCCATCAAGCAATCAAAGAGTAAAAAGTTGTAAAAAATTGTATGTACTAAACTTACTTTATCTGCAGTTCACACCCATTTCAGATGGATTGAAGCTTTATTCAGATACAAACGAGACATAATTTAAACATCATTCCTTACTATAAATGGAAGGTTTTTATTGGCACGGAGTGTGCTGCTCCAGTAACATAGTCAAGGATGACCAAGGTCACGGTACCACTTCACTGGCAAGAAATGTTACACTTTACTACTGTAACGCTGTTTCCTAATGAACTGTTTAGGTAGTCATAGATGATCAGTATGGCTGCAAAAATGTGACATTTACTGTCAAGGTCCGTACTGATCCAATAACACAGGTGACCATCAAGGACGACCAAGGTCGGACATACCGGTTAACAGGCAAGAAATGTTACACTTTACTACTGTAACGCTGTTTCCTAATGAAGTGTTTAAGTAATCATAGATGATCAGCATTGCTGCACAAATGTGACATTTACTGTCAAGGTCCGTACTGATCCAATAACACAGGTGACCATCAAGGACGACCAAGGTCGGACATACCGGTTAACAGGCAAGAAATGTTACACTTTACTACTGTAACGCTGTTTCCTAATGAAGTGTTTAGTAATCATAGATGATCAGTATTGCTGCACAAATGTGACATTTACTGTCAAGGTCCGTACTGATCCAATAACACAGGTGACCATCAAGGACGACCAAGGTCGGACATACCACTTCACTGGCAAGAAATGTTACACTTTACTACTGTAACGCTGTTTCCTAATGAAGTGTTTAGGTAGATGATCAGCATTGCTACACAAATGTGACATTTACTGTCAAGGTCCGTACTGATCCAATAACACAGGTGACCATCAAGGACGACCAAGGTCGGACATACCGGTTAACAGGCAAGAAATGTTACACTTTACTACTGTAACGCTGTTTCCTAATGAAGTGTTTAGGTAATCATAGATGATCAGCATTGCTACACAAATGTGACATTTACGGTCATGGTCCGTACTGATCTAGTAACACAGGTGACTGTCAAGGACGACCAAGGTCGGACATACCGGTTAACAGGCAAGAAATGTTACACTTTACTACCGTAGCGCTGTTTCCTAATGAAGTGTTTAGGTAATCATAGATGATCAGCATTGCTACACAAATGTGACATTTACGGTCATGGTCCGTACTGATCTAGTAACACAGGTGACTGTCAAGGACGACCAAGGTCGGACATACCGGTTAACAGGCAAGAAATGTTACACTTTACTACTGTAACGCTGTTTCCTAATGAAGTGTTTAGGTAATCATAGATGATCAACATTGCTATACAAATGTGACATTTACTGTCAAGGTCCGTACTGATCCAATAACACAGGTGACCATCAAGGATGACCAAGGTCGGACATACCACTTCACTGACAAGAAATGTTACACTTTACTACTGTAACGCTGTTTCCTAATGAAGTGTTTAGTTACATGATCAGCATTGCTACACATATGTGATGTTTACTGTCATGGTCCGTACTGATCAAGTAACACAGGTGACTGTCAAGGAAGATCAAGGTCGGACATACCGGTTAACAGGCAAGAAATTTTACACTTTACTACTGTAACGCTGTTTCCTAATGAAGTGTTTAGGTAATCATAGATGATCAGCATTGCTACACAAATGTGACATTTACTGTCAAGGTCCGTACTGATCTAGTAACACAGGTGACTGTCAAGGACGACCAAGGTCGGACATACCGGTTAACAGGCAAGAAATGTTACACTTTACTACTGTAACGCTGTTTCCTAATGGAGTTTTCAATTACATGATCAGCATTGCTGCACAAATATGACATTTACTATTATGGTCCGAGCTGATCTAATAACACAGGTGACCGTCAAGGACGACCAAGGTCGGACATATTAGTTCATTTGTGAGAAATTTTATCTTTACTACTGTCACGATGTTTCCTAATGAAGTGTTTAGCTACACGATTAGCATTGCTGCAAAAATGTGACATTTACTGTCATGTCCGTGCTGATCTAGTAACACAAGCAAAAGTCAAGGGCGGCCAAGGTCGGGCATACCAGTTCACTGGCAATAAATGCTATGCTTTAATTCTGCCACGACTGTTGTTATCGGGTTTTATGTCTATGCTTAATGTATATTTACTTCACTGTGTAACTGATAGTAAAACATGTTCCTGAACAACAAACCAAGTATAATTTCTTATTAATATCTTAGTAACTACTTCAACGATTTTGCTTGTTTGTATATTTCATATGCAATATGGTTCCATGGCAATTAAGTTGCGTTGTTACTTATACTTTACTATATATCTTGAATTCAAATGTGATAGAACTATTACGGTAACTTAATTATATACTATTGTATATGTGTTTAAATGAAAATGCATATAAAGTGAAAATCCAAGCAGATTTTGTATTTTAATTAAGTCACAATACATATTATTAGCCACATATGTTTCTTCTTTCATGGTACATTTGTAATCTTTTTAAATTTTACTAGTCATGTATTTTCGTATTGTAAAAATTGTCAATAAATAAAAGAACATCACCTAGGCAATTTCTTAGTTTGATCTTTAAACAATGGAAATTATCTTCTATTTTATACTGTACAACAAAATCTCCGAACTCTCATTATTGTTATTAATATTTTTATGAATTGTTAAAAATATTTGTTTGGTATTCAACAAATATTACTAATTTCTAAGGGTAATGTCTTGTCAGTAAAAAAATGCATCAAAACTGTACTGATCATATAATATTAGAATATTTCTAAATAAACTTTAGCTGTTTGATGATTTTTGTTTACGAATTCCTATGCCTACTAGGCCATGTAAAAAATTAAGTATAATGTCATAATCTATGGGAGTACTAAATCTAATGCTCACATAATAAATGCTGTGAAGAGATACATTCTCAAAGATAACTAAAGGGTATGATTATTAATAACCGGGAGAAGATCCCTCATGCAGGAAGCTAGACCCTCAGACCTCGAAACCCCTTGAACCGGGTTCCCCTCCCTCAGCAGGCGTGTTATTGTACTGTGATAGCTGTAACAGGGTGGTAGAGCTCTATAGAAGATTTCCTGTGAACCGGTGTCTATCGGGATGCAGAACTCAACCAGGGTGGTCCACTGTATCATTCACCAGTTTGTGCAGCATCAATAGATTCCCAATCCTCCCTCTTGTATCATGTAATGAGAAACGGAAGCTGGAGCGCAGTACGTAACATCCAAGAGGACGTATCGTGACTGCAAAGAGTTCTTAAAGCGTCTGTAGTAGAGTGTGATATTTCTTGCCAGGCAACTGGTAAGTCATATATTGACCATCCTTTACTTTCCACTTTGGTACTAGATCAGAGCGGACCATGACAATAAATGTCACATTTGTGTAGCAATGCTGATCATGTAACTAAACACTTCGTTACGATAGATCGTGACAGTAGTAAAGTGTAACATTTCTTGCCAGTGAACTAATATGTCCTACCTTAGCAATCCTTGATCGTCACCTTTGTTGACCTTGATCAGCACGGACCTTTACAATAAATATCACATTTGTGCAGCAATGCTGATCATGTAACTAAACACTTCGTTACGATAAATCGTGACAGTAGTAAAGTGTAACATTTCTTGCCAGTGAACTGATATGTCCTACCTTAGCAATCCTTGATCGTCACCTTTGTTGACCTTGATCAGCACGGAAATTACAATAAATGTCACATTTGTGCAGCAATGCTGATCATGTAACTAAACATTTCGTTACGATAGATCGTGACAGTAGTAAAGTGTAACATTTCTTGCCAGTTAACTGATATGTCCTACCTTAGCAATCCTTGACCGTCACCTTTGTTGACTTTGATCAGCACGGACCATTACATTAAATGTCACATTTGTGCAGCAATGCTGTTCGTGTACATAAACACTTCATTAGGAAACATAGTGGCAGTAAAGCGTAACATTGTTTGTTCGTGAACTGATATGTCCTACCTTAGCAATCCTTGACCGTCACCTTTGTTGACCTTGATCAGCTCGGACCATTACATTAAATGTCACATTTGTGCAGCAATGCTGATCGTGTACCTAAACACTTCATTAGGAAACATAGTGGCAGTAAAGCGTAACATTGTTTGTTCATGAACTGGTATGTCCGACCTTGGTCGTCCTTGACGGTCACCTGTGTTACTGGATCAGCACGGACCATGACAGTAAATGTCTGTGCGATTATTCTTGAGGGTTTTAAGGTAAACACAGTGAGGGAATCACAACAGTTCTGCACTGTTGTCTGCATGATGAAACGGAGAACTGTTTCCTCGACACTCCAATATATTTACTCGACAACCAATTAAGCACACTATTAGGTGTGACCTCTGTTTCTTTTTTTTTGTCCTAGATTACAATTTGTGTGCCATACATTGAATATTTAAAATAACAGGTTGAGTTTTTCTCATTAAGATGTTGTGCTTAATATCTAACATTATTTCATAATCCTTGTTTTTTCTACTGCTTTCATGCGTCACCATTTTAAAAATTATGCCATTATCGGGCTTCCCATTGCTATCATAAATACCAACCGCTAATTTAGCAAGTTTATTCCTTAAGAAGAAGACAGCCCAATTAGTTACTCAGAGATCGTCACTCTGACATGTGATTTACGACATTCCGACGTTCACTGATGTTAGCGAGCAGGTGATTACAATAAACAGCTGATTAAAGGGAGCTAACCTTCACATTCCGTGTTGAAACGTCTCCACGATCACCTTGTTCGCTTCTCGATTGTTTATAGGCCAGTTTAAAGGATAAAGCTGTTTATAGACAATGCATGCATTCTCAGTGGCCTTAATGTAATGTCAGCAATGTTTTGATTTATCATTTAGCAATATATTACAATTCAAAGAATTTATCGCAAAAGTGTAATGTCTCTATCTGACAAAAATACCTAACGACATACAATTTTTACATTTGAAAAAGAACATTTTTATAATGTTATAATTTTTATAACGTTAAAACTTCTAGTTTGTTGTTATATACATGTAGAAATTATTGTAATACATTAAAATACGTTTTATGCAATCTTACTGAAATTAGTAATTATTGAAAATGACAATTGAAAAAGCAATTAACTATGAATTTTACGTATTTAGTGGGACTTTGATATTAGTAACGGCGTTTAGTATCAAAATAAACACGTTAATATCAAACTTCAATCAACCTAAACAATGTTAAATATATTTATATATACATATAAAAATATATGTTATACATTAAATACATAAAAAGTGTCTACTCAAGCCCACTCTAGCCACAAACACTGAAAGTTTTTATACTCCTTAGAAATGTTTTTTAAAATATACATTTCCATTGTATATTTTAAAAAACGGAGACATAAGAAGTTATTTTGAATTTTTGAAAATATATTGAAAAATACTTTTTTTATACCTTTAGAGCTAGATGTTAGTTTAAAGAATATAAAGTTAAAAAGAGTTTAACTTTAACTTTATTTTTTTTTAAGAATATCACCATGTCGGTGAGGTATTATGTGATATGTGATCCCACCCTACTGTCTTAAAATCTATCCTTCAAAAGACCTTTTAAAACTGAGATAAAAATAAGTACATTATAAGAGAATGCGTTTAAAATCTTCTGTAATTATTAAAAGTGAGATAGTGGTATTTCACTTATTGAAAATTATTAACACACAGGCTGATGTGAACTGGCTAGTAAAACTCTAAATAACAATTAAAAATTGTAGTGATAATTGCTCTCATTACAGTGAATAACTGTTGGGAATTCATCATATTACATAGTACTTAGAGAGTTCTTTTCATAGCTCACTAGCACAATAACCGATGTTTCAACAATCATAATTATTCAGGATTCACGAGTATTAATATCACCGTGCAAGCAGATTTAGTACCGTATTTATTACGGTACGGTGATATATTATAAGCATTAACATTAATTATTCTAAAAAAATGATCATTGGAATTTATTTGCATAATAATATTTGTTTGTTGATTTGTGGAGATGGGATTGAACATTTTTTAGAAATTAAATCGAAATATATCCCAAACATGTTGTATTATTTAGTGACGAGAAGCTAATTTAATGTTAATGTTTGTAACAGATTTAGTATAACAATTGTTTTAAGATGTCTTGATATTTTGGTTTCAAAGATCAAAAACTACAAAAGAAAGTAATGAAATAACACCAAAATACCTGTTCATTTTAAAACTATTGAAATGATATACAAACAAAACTAATATAAATTTCTCTTCTTAAAACTAAGGTTGAGAGATCAAGAAAGTTAAAGATTGAAATGAATAGCTAAAACGTCTAGAACTATTACTTCATTATCTTCATCATATTTAAGACGAAATTTCTCCTCCAAAACTAGAACCTAACCTATGATAGGTAAGTCAATTAGCAATACAATCAAAAGAATGATTTTTATATTAAAATTACATTTATGGACAAATATCTAACTATTAAAATATTAAGGTTGGGGTAAGAAGATACTTCTCGAACAATATTAGAGTTTAAAAAAGCAAAATAAAGGCTTGAACTAATAAGATACTTGATACCTTAAGTTAGTTTGTAAAACCGGTTGGGAAGCTGGATGGATGAAAGGAAAAAATATACATATTAAACTACAAAATTGAGTTCTGGCTAAAGGAATTGGCAAATCATTAAGTGGCATTTGGCCCTTTCTACTGTTGGAAATACAATGCTGCTGTAGGAATTTTACAATCACACGTTCAACGCATACCTCTATAAGAAGAATTGGGAATTATTTAATATACAAATTTTAATTTATAATTTATTTGCCAATATTTTAGACCATATCATAGTTTAGGATTTTGTTGAACTCTTAAGATAATGTCACTCCCATTATAGAAGCTGTGGGATAAATTTGTGCTAAGCGTAGATATTTTCAGTAAACCACACGATAAGACTTACAAAACAGAACAATTCTGTTTTGTAAGTCTTATCAAAACGTCACATTTGTTACGTATTTGTGAGCTGGTTGACGAAGGTAATAATAAAAATTTAAATATTTTATTTTATTTTAATGTTATAAACAGCTCAGGGGCTAAAAAATATGGGTTTTAATAGAACAATTCTTTTAAGCGAGAATTTGAACAGGAACATATGGCCTCTGTACAGTCCCAGTCCATAGGTCAGGGAGACATCAGTCAATGGGTCGACCATGGCAATTAAAATATCACGGAACATGAATACTTCATTGAATGGGTCATCCATTTATGGGCCAGTGCTTCTTGAATATAGAGCTTCCATGATCAGTCCACTCTCATGGCCTATGAACAGCTAGTGATCAGGGAGACATTAGTCACTGGGTTGACTTCAGACATTGTGAAGTCATGGAACATGGCTACTTCAGGTCTTACTTCCATTTATGGGCCGGTGCTGTCGTCTTGAGTATGGAGCTTCCACTATCAGGTCACTACGATGGACAATGTACAACTTGTGGTCAAGGAGACATCAGTCAATTCGTCGACCTCAGTCATTGAGAAATCAAGTAACATGCTACTACAGGTCTAGCTTGGGTCCCCAATCTATCTGATAGTGCTGTCTTATTGAATATAGAGCTTAAATTATCAGGATATAGAAGATTCTTGAACATAGAGCTTCGTGCGTCCACAGAAAGGGCCACTCTTCTGCAGTACTGTCTTTATGATTGTAGAGGTTCCCTGGTAAGGCCACTTTGATGATCGATCTAGTGATAGCTGTCAGGGTGATATTTGCCACTGAGTTGAAATCGGAAATGAAATGTCATGGAGCTCCACTACTTCAGGTCGTCGTTGGACAGAAAGTGTCATTCATCTTTGGTTTTTTGAGCTTCTATAATCAAGCCACTACGGAGTCAATCACGGAAAATATGCTGCATTAAAAGATGAATTAGAAAGATATATTGTTATATTGAGGTAACTCTAATTACATATAAAGAAACGATGGTATCCTAATTCTTGATGAATAAGTGGCTAAAAATGTTCCTGTGTATGACGTGTTTGATAAATCTTCAACCCATCTGAACCTATCCATTATATTTTGTAGCTTTGATGAGTACGATTTCAAACTCTTTAGAAAGAATCAGGTGGTCTTTCTTCTTAAGTATTTAGAATAAGTGAGGACTCTTTTGAAAATGTATGTGGAATATTACAAAATGTGAGTAGGTAAGAATAAGTTGGTTAAATAACTTATGGCTTCAAAGTGTCATTGAATGGCTTCATAAGATCTCTGTACAATTAAGTCGCGAGCACAAATACTGCTGATCATACCAAATGAATGCCAAACAAGAGATAATTAGCTTACAGTATTTTTACAGATATTCTTCAAAACCTTGTGGTCAAATAACAATACAACATTGTATTCCCAGATGAAGAACAGAACTGAAGTCAAATGAAAAAAAAAATCTCGTACCATTAAATATAAGCCAGATGTCGGCATGTTTTTCCTTTGTAACAATTATTATTCAGGGATTTTTACTAGAAATGTGATAACAAGTTACTGTCGGCTTATTTCTGTGTCTATGTAAAACAGCTGCTGAATAGAATAGCAGAAACTATTATTGGTGAAGTTAGAGGTCGTGAAAAGGTCGAGGAGGAGGTAAAGGTCGCTTGATGTAAGAGCTAATGCCAGGATAGTCACGAGTGCGCCTTGCAGCGGCTCGCTACCGCGCAACCTGGACAGTGAATGTCTGGCGCGATAGGCACCTGACAGTATTTGTTCACTTGAGGTCATTTATCAGTCTTCTCCAGTGTAGTAGACTGGTTGTCGTCCGTCCACTATTCCCCAAACGATTGAATAACAATGTCAGTTTACTCTCTCGTCCCTGCTTGGCCATCAGACAGCACGTTTCTAACAGCCTAACAGTTGAAAATTAGTTTACTTAAATACTAAGCACTAGAGCCACATGAGATTAGTTTTTACATCTTGTTTTGGTTTGTTTAAAAACAAATATTTAATAGAATAATTGTAGTATTTAAAAAACAAAATCATTGTTTGAGAAAACAGTTCAATTTATAATTGCACGTTCATAAATAAGGCTGTGGTTTTTATATTAATCTAACACTGGCCGTATAATACCTGTCACCATACTGATTTGATTCCTCAAGTACGATATTGTGGCAGATATAGGTGATAAAGGGTTGTTTACAAGGTCAATAGTGAATTGTAACTCATGGGTAGAGATAATTTTTTAAAGACATTAAATCTTTAAAGATAAGCTTCCCTCAACTTTACTACAAAACATTTAAAACGTTTTTAATATTGGTTTGTTTTACTAAAGTTAAACGTTTCATTATTACACTGCTTTGACGAGGTAATTGTTCGATTTTCAACATTCTGAAATCAATGATTAAAACTAATGCAACGCAATTTTTAAAACAAATAAACACATTTAATGACATTAATATTCACTTAAACACGGTTTATTAATAGCACCAGTGTTTCACAAATCCCTTGGTCAAAGTTCCTCCAGAATCCTTGACTGCCTGACCTTTACACCGCAGACAGCTCCCTGCCTTCCCAAACCATTCAAACCATGAAAGTAAAAGTCAAGTAGTTTTGATGTTTAGCAGGAAAACCCGACATGACTTCATGATTATGACGAACATTTTTATAAGGGAAAAGTTGATAAAAAAATAATATATACAATTTTAAAGAATATTTAGAAGAATATGTAAACTGCTTTAAAACGGGGCGATTCCATATCAAACTAGTAACTAAGTATCTAAGTTAACAGAGGTAAAGATAAATTAACAAAGGAATTTAGGGATATTCCTTATCATACATTTTATATATAATAGCATAACTTTAGTCAATAGATTTTGCCTTCATTATACTGCCACAAGATCATCGAACTAAACATAACGTTCGGAACCATTCAACACTTACTTCTTGAATTGTATGAAGACAAGAAAATCATCCCGAAAAGAAGACACTAGATTATCATTACCGACTTGACTCATAGTTTAAAAGTCACCTCCACATGACTGATCGTTTGCACATCCTTACTTGTAATTCTATTAGTTGATGCTCCACACATGGACGAATGTGTCTGAAAGTAGTGTGATGAGACTACTTCCTATGAACCTATTATGTCTAAAACAACCTACAGTAGTCTCAACACCTCTATTGGGGACGTAACTGGATCAACAACACTCAGAAGGTAGCTAACAGTCTTTTAATCTAAACATTCCAAAACTAAAAAATACACCTAGGAATATCAGTGGTTAAGTAACAGTGGTTGAAAAGTTATAAGTACAAACTTACAAATTGGTCTCCAACCTGAGCCCAGAGACCAGAGACGAACTCTTCAAACCGTAGGTAAAGGAGTGATTGAGTGAGTGAGTGAGAGTTTGTGTGTGTGTGTGTGTGTGTGTGTGTGTGTGTGTGTGTGTGTGTGTGTGTGAGAGAGAGAGAGAGAGAGAGAGAGAGAGAGAGAGAGAGAGAGAGAGAGAGAGAGAGAGAGAGAGAGAGAGAGAGAGAGAGAGAGAGAGAGAGAGAGAGAGAGAGAGAGAGAGAGACAGAGAGAGAGAGAGAGAGAGAGAGAGAGAGAGAGAGAGAGAGAGAGAGAGAGAGAGAGAGAGAGAGAGAGAGAGAGAGAGAGAGAGAGAGAGAGAGAGAGAGAGAGAGAGAGAGAGAGAGAGAGAGAGAGAGAGAGAGAGAGAGAGAGAGAGAGAGAGAGAGAGAGAGAGAGAGAGAGAGAGAGAGAGAGAGAGAGAGAGAGAGAGAGAGAGAGAGAGAGAGAGAGAGAGAGAGAGAGAGAGAGAGAGAGAGAGAGAGAGAGAGAGAGAGAGAGAGAGAGAGAGAGAGAGAGAGAGAGACTTCAACCCTGGTTGGCAGCCACCCTCCTTGAGTCGGCTGGTGACATGTCCCGACAGCAGTACCCACACTCGAACTTCTCCAACTTCGACCTCCACGAGACTCTCCCCTGCCAGACCCTGACTTCCCTATTTAAGGTGGTGTGGCCGGCGTTAGGAACTACTGAATTCCGACAGATCCTAAACCAATTTAAATCTCATCTCCAAGTTTACCAAACAACTCCCAAGCCACTGTTAATGACCTACTAACCTACTTCCTACTACTGTATACTCCTACATCTACTAGACATTTTTACATATACTAGACCATATCTCATATACATTATTATATTATAATTATTGAAGTAGTAAATTAATAATACTTATAATACACATATCGTATTTATTTATCCTAAACTCCTCACAGTTGTTAACTCTTTACGAGGAGCGGTTTACTCCACATATTACAGTCGTAAATTATAATACAGCTGGTGTTTGGAGGGAAACCATGTACATTGACTGAGAAAGAGTTTTCTGAACTAATTTACCCATCTTATAGTTGGGTATAAATATTAAAAAGCTGGGTTGTATTCTTTTCATAAACACGTGACTGGTGTGCAGCATCAACGCAGTGATTAAAAACTGCAACTTAGTTTATAGGTAAATCTTATTACATTTTGATGGTTAGAATTTATTATGACTTAATGAAATGAACATTTGCAAAATACATTTTTAAATAATGTTTACAACACGATAGCTAAAAGTCATTTTACTATTTTGAATAGCCTCAACTGAGTTATTTAATAAGAGAAGATGAACTGTGTTTTTATACTGAACATATCTCTGATGGTCTCTTATCCACACTACACACGTTCACTTTGAACACCGACCTCCATAAACCAGATATACACTGTAGGAATCGTAATCAACTAGAGTAAATTATGTTGACACGTTACGATTACTGTGAAACAGTTTCCACAGTTAGGTTTATATGAGGATCTACTATAGTACTTTATTTATTAATATGTGATTATCATATACAGAGCTGGGTTCGAAATATATTTTTTAAATAATAAATATTTAAATATTATACTCCTAATTTACTTCGAGAAATGGTTCTGTAAATATAGAATCACAGCTGCGTAAAACTATTTACTCGACTAAGGCACAGCTATTTATAATCTAACCATGTGATGTATGATTAATGAAAATAGAGTGTAAATGTTTTGTGGTGTATGTTCAAAACCTGAAGACTGTGAGGTGGGAGCACCACGACTACGGAGAGAGATCATACGCCAAGGATGATCTGTGAATACGGAATGGCCACTGAGTATACTATGCAACACACATATACTATACAAAAGTATTGTAAAGCATGAAGAATCTCAGGACTGTGAAGTGGGAGCAAAACGACTACGGAGATCATACGCCAATGATAACCTGTGAATACGATCCACATACAATCCAAAGTACTGGCCTTGAATAAATTATGTCATATGAAACCGTAATTACTTTGGTTTAGTGAGGTGGATGGAATCTTTCTTACGACATCAATATCGTATCCTGTTGAACTGAATATATCTGTTATATTTGTGTTTGAATGAAAGTAGTACTAAGCATTGACATTTGTGCAATTAATAGTAGTTTCCTGTTGATAAGCATAAATCCCTACCTTTGAAATATGTGTATTCATGCAAAACAATAAAAAAAACTTCTTTTTAAGGTTTATAAATGTATGTCCTAAGCACATAGTTTTCTTTCGGTAATTCTAAATATGTATTTTACGTTGTTTTTAGTTTTAAAACATTTAGAGATGCATGTTTGAGTCTTTGCAGAACTATGACACATATTAGTTGTGACTTTAGAAAAGAGGTTCTTATTTATCATTTTTAAAACGACAAATTACACATTTTAAAATAACGTACGTTCAATATATTGTACGTTGCACGTTTAGTGTTATTGATCTTTCCACCCATACACGTCCAGTTTTACTGACCCTCCCATCCATACACATACAGTGTTACTTATCTTCCCACCCAATCATATACAGTGTTACTGACCATACGGGATGGCCTGCCCCCACCTTAGTAATTATATAAACGGAGGAGTCTCCATACACGTGTAGTTTTACTGACCCTCCCACCTATACACGTAAAGAGTGTTACTGATCTTCCCACCCATAAACGTTCTGTGTTACTGACCCTCTCAACTATACACGTACAATGTTACTGACCCTCCCACCCATACACGTACAGTGTTACTGACCTTCCCACCCATGCATGTGCAGTTTTACTAACCCTCCCACTCATACACGTGCAATGTTACTGTTCCTCCCACCCATACACGTGCAGTGTTACTGATCCTCTCAACTATACACGTACAATGTTACTGACCCTCCCACCCATACACGTACAGTATTACCGACCTTCCCACCCATGCATGTACAGTGTTACTGATCCTCCCACTCATATAGTGCATTTTTACTAACCCTCCCACCCATACACATGCAATTTTACTGTTCCTCCCACCCATACACGAGCAGTGTTACTGATCCTCCACCTATACACGTGCAGTGTTACTGACCCCCCCCCCCCCCCACCCATACACGAGCAGTGTTACTGATCCTCCACCTATACACGTGCAATGTTACTGACCCTCTCAACTATACACGTACAATGTTACTAACCCTCCCACCCATACACATGCAATTTTACTGTTCCTCCCACCCATACACGAGCAGTGTTACTGATCCTCCACCTATACACGTGCAGTGTTACTGACCCCCCCCACCCATACACGAGCAGTGTTACTGATCCTCCACCTATACACGTGCAATGTTACTGACCCTCTCAACTATACACGTACAATGTTACTAACCCTCCCACCCATACACATGCAATTTTACTGGTCCTCCCACCCATACACGAGCAGTGTTACTGATCCTCCACCTATACACGTGCAGTGTTACTGACCCCCCCCCCCACCCATACACGAGCAGTGTTACTGATCCTCCACCTATACACGTGCAGTGTTACTGACCCCCCCCCCCCCACCCATACACGTGTAGTTTAACTGATCCTCCCACCCATACACGAGCAGTGTTACTGATCCTCCACCTATACACGTGCAGTGTTACTGACCCCCCCCCACCCATACACGTGTAGTTTAACTGATCCTCCCACCCATACACGAGCAGTGTTACTGATCCTCCACCTATACACGTGCAATGTTACTGACCCTCTCAACTATACACGTACAATGTTACTAACCCTCCCACCCATACACATGCAATTTTACTGTTCCCCCCACCCATACACGAGCAGTGTTACTGATCCTCCACCTATACACGTGCAGTGTTACTGACCCCCCCCCCACCCATACACGTGTAGTTTTACTGATCCTCCCACTCATATAGTGCAGTTTTACTGACCCTCACACCCATACACGTACAGTGTTACTGACCCTCCCACCCATACACGTGTAGTGTTATTGACCCTCCCACCCATACACGTACAGTGTTACTGACCCTCCCACCCATACACGTGTAGTGTTATTGATATTTCCACCCATACTCGTACAGTGTTACTGACCCTCCTCCCCATACACGTGCTGTTCTACTGGCCCTCCTCCCTATACACGTACAGTGTTACTGATCTTCCCACCAATTCATATACAGTGCTACTGAACCTCCTTCCCATACACGTGCAAGTTTACTGACCCTCCCACCCATAAACGTGTAGTTGTACTGACCCTTCAACCCATACACGTATAGTGTTACTGATACTCCCACCTACCCATGAATTTACAGGGTTACTGAAGTTGACCAGAAGTAGTTAAACAAATAGTGTATTTAGTTCTAATCTACCCCTCACATATGTGGCCTTCCAAAGTCCCTATAGCCCAAGTTGTAGTGTTGTGGCTTTAGTTTAGCATAGTTTGAGAGAGGCCGTAGCACAAACTTTGCTGCTGCAGATTTGATCCATTAGGCCTTTAGAGGGTGCAATGTTTATAATTAGTTTTTAGCCATGGTAGTGCAATCAATCATAAGGTCGCAGTCAATGGGCGCAAACAATCATAAGGTCGCAGTCAATGGGCGCAAACAATCATAAGGTCGCAGTCAATGGGCGCAAACAATCATAAGGTCGCAGTCAATGGGCGCAAACAATCATAAGGTCGCATTCAATGGGCGAGTCATGTTGCAAAAGCCCCAGTCATGTGAGTTTACGGTAAACTTTATAGTTTACGTCCTCGCAAGTGTTAAACAATGCAGAAAGGTTGGATACTTTAGTTTAAGAATTACTGTTATAGTGTCAGATTTTCTACTACTTGTATGTATAGTATATAGAAGAATACTATATTTTAGTAATGTACTAGTAGTAATATGTAGTATACTATCTATAATAGTCTAATATATAGTAGTATAGTTTTATTAGTAAAGATACACTCATAAATTTCGATATAGTTCACCCAATTACAAAAGTTTTCATTCGACCTGCTTGTAAAATTTCAAGAACTTTAGTGTTACCTTACCATACAGAATTAAAATTATTTGGGTGCAGTAGGCTTCAAACAATCCACAACCACAAGACCACAACCTAGTGGTTAGAGGTCCTTGCTTCAATACCGGTTAATACCTGCTAACTTTAACCAGATGGGTTGGAGTTTGTTCCTTAAAAACGATGCCCCTTGCGTTGAAATATGAATAGTTTTTTAATTAGTATAATACTGTTGGTACATATACAGTACAAGTAAACGGCACACAACACAAATTTCTTTTGTGAATCCCTCTGGTCTGAGGAAGGTGAGCGTGGTTCACCGAAATCGATCACCATTATATTTGTACATTTTGTACTTGTATTGCAATATATTTGTACATTTTGAACTTATATTGTAATACATTTGTGTTGTGTGACGTTTACTTGTACAGAAATATAAAAACACACTTTACACAAACCACATAAGAACTTTTATTTAACTCACTAAAACGTCTATAACTGTTTTAAGCTATATTAAATTCTCTATAATTCAAACAAGCCACATGTTTAAGAAAAAAAATTAAACAGATTCTCCTAAAAAATTGTTTACCTCCGAGGTGTGTGGTTCCTACACGAACGTCTCCTCTCGGCTGTTCTGCCTACAGCCCAGAACACCTTGAGTTTAAAATTACTATAGTCCTCCTTTCCATAATTTCCTAAGCCTAACTTAAAGGTGTTGTTAGGAAGGCTGCATAGTTTAATATGTTTGGCATTTATCCTTGTACGGTTTTCTTCAGCCACTATGTTATTTTATTTCAAAATTAGGTTTTTAAGCAATATGCTATGAATATTTTTATTTTTGAGGATCATAATTTGCCAAGCTATATTTTGTACTAAAAAAATGGAAATAGTTGAAGATTTTGTTTTTATCGCTTAAAGAAAAGTACTTTTAAACATTTAATTAATCACTTATGCGGGCCTACTTGGTTAAAATAAGTTTTCATCAACTTGCGTCAGATACATTAAAAAAAAAAATTGAAAGGTATAAATTGATGGTTCAATTATCAATAAATTTCAACCAGTGATATTATCAAAGGAAATATCCACTTAGTTTGTAATCAAAGATGGTGTTGCTCCCTCAAACTCAATTATTTCTTAGTCTTAAATGTCTTTGTGATATTAATTCAATATTTATTCGTCAATGTAAACAAATAAAAATTCCAACTGGTTAAACTTAAGGCTGCGTCAACGGACCACAATATGTCGTTGGCGATAAACTGTAAAATGTAGCTTGATATTAGGTTACATTGATATATATGTGGCCACACGAAGCAGTAAACTGTATCGCTCTAGCTCATAAAATTACGTTACGTTTTACCGCTTAATGCCAACGACAGATTGTAGCCGGTGTGCCAGCAGCCTAACGTATAAAGTGAAATATTTCCAATGGTCTAATCAATTGGACAGAATTAAAAACAATCGAATAGTTTTTTCCGGGCAGTTCTAACCATTTCAAAAGGTATATGAAAATATTAATATATTGTAGTAGTAGGCTCATCGGTATTTCACATGACACATCTATGACACAGTACGTTGTTAGTGTAGTCGGCCAGGTGTGATAATGTCAAACACGATATGTCATTACTTAACAGTTATGAGTTCCACTTCTAAAGTCTAATTCAATACTAGCATATTTTTTCCAAGACATACGTGATAATATTTTAAAAAAATATTCACTATTTATATTTTCCAACAGCTTTAATAATAATAAATCATTTATAGTTTACCTTCACACCAATGTTAGTCGCATAGACACAAAGGTTATTAATAAACGTAATTTTGATTATGCAGATTAGTTCTTAAAAATGTAATAGAACTATTTAGAAATATTAAAAACATTCTTTAAATGACATTCTTTTCTAACTGGAATTCGGTGAAAAGTTGGTAATCAATTTTGGAAGTTTTCCCTTTGTTCCAAATTATTAGACCAAACATTTTGAATCAATTAACTTCTTATTTTTAAAAATAATTCACAATTTAAAAAAAATATATTTTGAATTTTACTTTATTTACTTCCTCAGTTTCTAAGATTCGCTAATTTAAAATCTTACGATAGGACCAATAATACTACTTATGTTCTTTATTACTTAATTTCACTTCGGCGGATAGATCCATCCTCTTAATTGAGGATTATTACGTTCTCTTTATTTCTACATCCAAACACAATGTTTCAGTAGGAGACAATCAAAGTTACCTATGCTTATGGAGACTAAATAACTCTCTATTTGTAATTTAGTTCTGTTTGTAACAAATTTCCTTTTTAAGGTCCTATGGTCTATGAAAAGTAATTGTGAATTACAAAAATTGTTATATTTAATATTTGTTATTGTTATTCATTAGGAGTGTAAATTATAAAACGTGTTTAGAAAATTGTCGGTTATTGGCACATATTTGTTAAGAGCGCCTTCTTGCCGGTAAGACGCAATAAGTTGTACCGTGCTGTAGTAGGTATTGGCACATGTTCTTACAGGCGACTAAAAATACATCGGTTTCCATAAATAATAGTAGGTGAACATCATCTGATTTGACAATGATTGAATTTAACTCTTAATTATTTATAGTTTTTTATACATTTTGGAGACGTTAAATCCACAACAAATAATTGCTTGAAAATTTACTTATGCTATAGCTCTAACTTAAAACTAGAGATAACAACTGTTCAATTCCTTATTATTTGACCAATAGATTACTACAGTGATAACAACAGCATACTAAACAGAAGGTTTTATTATCAGTATAAGAGAGTAAAATAAAATTAACTGAAAAGCATTATTAGTGTTTTTATTAAAGATTCTTTTTAAATTTTACTTCATTTCAGTTTTGTAATTAATTGTTTGTCATTTTTAACTCTTTCTTGTTAACTACTGTATTAAATACAAATAGTTATGTGTTTACATCGAGAACTAAATACTGATATTTAATTATTTAATGTGAACAAATTTAAAACGCCTTTATGAGTATAAGCCTTAAGTTGTGAAGTGTAAGTTACAAGTTTTTATTATAAAGCTGTTATGATGAAATGTTTTGAATTGTTAAAAATGATTTGAAACATTGAAAGTCTCTAAATAATTTATATACTATTTTTTCCATAACTTTTAGCCGTTAGCCGTAAATAAAAATTAAAAAATTCACAATAATTTTTTTAAAGGATAGAATCAAATTAATTCAATTAGTTATTATTTTACAATAACGTTAGTACGAAAAGATATTTATTAGTTACATATATTTTATAAAACACACATTGTGTTGTACAGCCAGTGAAAACTCGACATAGGTCTGTACAAAAAGTCTTTTTAAATTAATACAGATTTATCATAGACTAATATTGTCTACATAAATTAAATAAGGATTTATAATTATAATTATAACAAGACATCAAGAATGCAGAGTAACTAGAATGGTATTATCTGTTTTGATAACACTGTATGCCATAAATTAATACAGATAATAAAAAATACAAGTCGTAATATAGCTAATTTTAATTAATTAGTATGTGATTACAATTATGAGATACAAAAGTTATACAAATCTGAAAATTGTTTACAGCTTTTCAGTAAATAGTTTTTATAAATGGTTTTTGGTATTTAACTTTGTTGGGAATCCCATTTAAAATGATTTAAAATACACATCATTCTTCAGATAACAAACTATTTTAACTCATTAATGGGCCACAAACTGTCATTGTTTTTATAGAGCCACTCATTAATGCACATAAGTCCGTATTATTTGGTCTTATGTGTTCATTGGTTTAGATGAGCGAGTGCAGTCATTGTTACTAACCAAGGTCGACTGTTCCCTAGAAAGTGTAATTTATCTATAGGCAGGACAATGAAGGGACCTACAGATTTATGTGGAATCCGAACTGAGCAGTATTAGACTGCTTATCAGCTCGTTGAATTCTCTGATAATCTGCACACGGACTATCACTCAAAATTGTAACTCCACACTTCTTTATAAGTCCGAATAAAATAACTTTGGTACTGGCGGAACGGCCTCACGCCACTTGTCTGAAATGACAAAACTCTGAGCTTTAATTTGCTGTCAAACTTAAAATAAGTAAGCAATAATTTTCAAACTAATTGTATAGTGTACACCATTTTATATTCTTTAAGGAAAAATTATGCTGGAAATTTTTCTAGAGCTAATTTGCTTTTTAAAGTGATATTTGTATTTAAAAACACGTTTTTATGAGTGAAATTACGCGTGAGTCGTCTTTAACCTGTTACTGTTGCGAGAATAATAATAATGAAATAATGTATTGTGGATGGATGACAGTTTGATTCATTGTGATTAGTTTGGTATAAGTCTCATTTAATAATTCAAACAGGTTAGTGAGAAATTAATTTTTTTGTAAACCTTTGCAAACTCGGTAATGACAAACGCTAGACAAAATCTGTTTAAACCTAAATTAATTGTGTTATTTAAGTGACACTAAAATCTTACTCTCGTATTAAATAGAATTTTCTTGAACTAGGAAGAAAGATTCAGGAGTTTTCAAAACTAGATTGTCAACAAGGCGGCGGTGATACCACACGCACAATGTATAGTCACTGGCTCAGCTCTGGTCTCTTCCATTAGTCCAGGGCATTTAGATCAAAATCGACCGGAATAAAGAAAAACGGGTAAACAGTAGATATCGAGATGCGGTTTTTTGCATTGTCTTCGTAAAGCGACCACAAGTAATGTCTACATATGCTGGTGCAGCCATTTTTCGAAAATTGCATTCTGGTGCAATAAATGCATTCTACAGTTGCATAATTTTTTGAAAAATTCTTAAACGATTGGAAACCCGGAAAAAACGGTCGAAAATCGTTTCTCGGGGGTTTTGGGGCATGCCGAGTCCGATTCTGGCATTGGAATTGACCGGGGGGTGCACGGGGGGGTTCTACGGGGGGGCTGGGGGGGTGAATTTCGGAAAAATCACACGGCTGATATAAATCGCTCAGAAATCTTTTCTCGGGGGTTTTCGGGCATGCCGAGTCCGATTCTGGCATTGGAATTGACCGGGGGGTGCACGGGGGGGTTCTACGGGGGGGCTGGGGGGGTGAATTTCGGAAGTAATGACGGTGGTATAGGTGATCGAAATGTTAGTTTTATCTTCAAATTTATTCCAAATTTTATAAATTATAAAAATTTAAATATAATCCATATTATAGATTTAAGTTTTTTATTATATTATAAATATTATAAAAATTCTCCGCCGACGTAGTATACTCTTCAGAAAGTTTGTCACACAGAAGTGCTTGTATAAGATCACATATTTTATTTTTACACGCATTCACGGGGTGCGACACAACTTCGGCGTTCTATTATCAAGGCAAAAAAAAAAATGTCTGATATTTTAGAAAAAAATTACGATCTACATGACCATGCTGAAATATTTAAGCAAAAAAATGTATCAATCGATAATTTGATAGATTCTGGACTGCGCTTGGGTTTAGCTCTCTATGGGGCATCAAGAGAGTTTCGGACTATAAATAGCCCAGCGATTGAGCTCGTCAACACCTACCGAGCCAACATGTACGCCGAAGCTAGTATCAAAGGGAGAGTGGATCTTTCAAGGATAATCCCATCTGCGAACGCTTTGGCCGAACACATCAAACGTGTCTATTATCAGGTACAAGCATGGTATAGACAGGCAGATCCACAAGAAAATACACCTTTAAATCCTTTGGAATGGGGATGGGAAATGGATAATGGAGAGCTGAGTCCTGTCGCTATGACCCAGGAAGCAGGTCCAGAAGAAATTTTAAATATGGTTTCTTGTTCATGCGAAACAGATTGCGGCAACAGATGCGGGTGCCGACGCAATGGGCTGGATTGCACAGTTGCATGCAAGAATTGTGATGGAAATTGCTCCAATCAGAAAGTCATTTCTCTCCGGACCGAGGACAGTGAGGAGGATAAAGAGGAGGAAGAAAAAAGAGAGGGGGAAGAGGAAAAAGAGGAAAAAGAGGAGGAAGAGGAGATGGGAGATGAGGGGGAAGATTTGTTAATTAATAATTGAACTTAAACCATATACTTTACTAATTAAGGTAAAACATTTCCATGGATTATTGAATAAGAATACAGACATATTTTTCGTAATTTGTGAATTTTCATTTTATCCATCACCTTTCCCCGTACAGCCATTCTCGTGCACCCCCCGGTCAATTCCAATGCCAGAATCGGACTCGGCATGCCCGAAAACCCCCGAGAAAAGATTTCTGAGCGATTTATATCAGCCGTGTGATTTTTCCGAAATTCACCCCCCAGCCCCCCCGTAGAACCCCCCCGTGCACCCCCCGGTCAATTCCAATGCCAGAATCGGACTCGGCATGCCCGAAAACCCCCGAGAAAAGATTTCTGAGCGATTTATATCAGCCGTGTGATTTTTCCGAAATTCACCCCCCCAGCCCCCCCGTAGAACCCCCCCGTGCACCCCCCGGTCAATTCCAATGCCAGAATCGGACTCGGCATGCCCCAAAACCCCCGAGAAACGATTTTCGACCGTTTTTTCCGGGTTTCCAATCGTTTAAGAATTTTTCAAAAAATTATGCAACTGTAGAATGCATTTATTGCACCAGAATGCAATTTTCGAAAAATGGCTGCACCAGCATATGTAGACATTACTTGTGGTCGCTTTACGAAGACAATGCAAAAAACCGCATCTCGATATCTACTGTTTACCCGTTTTTCCGATATATTCTCTAAATGCCCTGGACTACATTGCAAACAAATCTTGTCAATTGCCAATAGAACATTACCTAAAATTTGAAAGAGCCTAAATATTAGAATTGCAATAAACACTGATAATTATATATACACTGAATCCTATAGCATTATTGTCACATCTAAATAAAAAAATTGTAATATCACTAAAACTAAATAACTGTAATCAAAATAAACTAGTGATTAAACTATACTAAGCACTGTCAAATCGATAAAGAAATGAACACGAACACACCTCAAAGTCAAAAGTCAACTAACTTACCTTATTTATTACTGGAGAAACATTTCTTATCTGAAAATATCGTCGATCGGAATTAGTTTTACGCTTGGGCTGAATATTCAGTCTACACTTTCCCTTGAGCAGAGTATACCTTACGCGTCCGACACAGCCTCGATGTAAACGAACTATGAGTTTACTTCATCAACTCTTCATTATTTTTCCACATGTTTTATTAGTACCACAGTATTATTTTAGTAATACATAAATAACACAGTTAATGTTTGCTCAAAGAAATTTTGTCTAGCGTTTTTCGTTTCAGAGTTTGCAAGGGTTTACAAAAAAATTAATTTCTCATTAACCTGTTTAAATTATTAAATGAGACTTATTCCAAACTAATCAAAATAAATCAAACTGTCATCCATCCACAAGACATTATTTTATTATTATTATTCTCGCAACAGTGACAGGTTAAAGACGACTCACGCGCAATTTCACTCATAAAAACGTGTTTTTAAATACAAATATCACTTTAAAAAGCAAATTAGCTCTAGAAAAATCTCCAGCATAATTTTTCCTTAAAGAATATAAAATGGTGTACACTATACAATTAGTTTGAAAATTATTGCTTACTTATTTTACGTTTGACAGCAAGTTAAAGCTCAGAGTTTTGTCATTTCAGACCAGTGGCGTGAGGCCGTTCCGCCAGTACCAAAGTTATTTTATTCGAACTGTAATAGTGAGTACGTCGATGACAGTCATTGAGCGGACGTTGTGTCAGTATCCCCCCAAGTAGCTGGGCTACAGCACTACGCTACTAGCGCCGACAATACGAAGCGAGGATTCCCTGGGAGACTACTTCTTAGAAATAGCCGAGGAATGTTGGCCTACCTGTAATCATCATGTTGCCGTTGTAGGAAGAAAGAACTGTCTCCAGTTGAGGAGAGCTCCACAACGTGAAGGCTGTTCCTAGTATTTATTGTTGTTTTCAGTTTTTTTCTTCTAACGCTAACTTTACTGGCACTCACTTCCTGACACCAAATTACACAAGCATTGAAGTTAATAAAATCGAATTCAACATGTTTTTATGGAAAACGTCTAACATTATTGTACCTAGTACAAAAATACCTCGCACTGACAAGTTTTATAATAAGGACTATTATTATTACACTTTTTTATAATACATTATATATATTAATCTGGGTGTCCTTAAAATACGTTCCCATACTTAAGGATATGGTTCCTTGGGTCAAAATAGGAGAAAAAGTTCTTGTAAATATAGGTTCAAAAATGAGTTTGTTGTGTATCTGTCTCTTTACGTATTTTAAAAATAATTTTGTAACTCAAGAACAACTAATGTTAGAGCTTAAACTTTGTATAAAATATAATAATATTATGTACTTTGGACTATTATTAAAAATTTAAAAATATTTTAAATTTAGGAAAATTGCGGTCATTTTAGTACTTTAACTGACAATAAATAACTCGAAAACTTGCAGTCTGACTGAGAATTTACAACATAACAAAAACAATCAAATAATTCACTACAAATCCAACGAGCCCTGGTTTTTAAAAATCCCATATTAAATAACTGAGAAACATGCATTTTATCAATGCATAGAACTATAGGCATTGATAGAACTATAGGCATATAACTATAGACAGAAGCATGACATACCTATAGTCTGCTCATAGAACTATAGGTATGTCATGCTTCTACCAAGACACTGCTCACTAGGGTCTTTGTTGGAACAATTGTTGAAACTTGTTGCTTAGGTTAGGTTATTTTACGTTGTAACTAAACGTAACATCAATTTTCTAAACTATTCAGTCTACACAATTATTGATATCCGGATTGCTCTTTACATGTATGGATTTCAATAATGTATTAGATTGACAAATTATGTAAAAAATAATAAATTCACATTTATTTTCAACAAATGGGAATGGAATTATTGTTTACAGTACCTGTAATAAGTAAACAGAAAACATAATAAGGCTATTTAGTACTTATAGCATATGTAATCATACAAAGCATAAACAGCTGACGTAATATTTATAATAAATCATAAAATTAAATTCCTTGAATAGATTTTAAGCTCGTTGAATAGATAACACGCATGCTTCTCAGTTATTTATGTAACACTTTAACAAACTAGGGCTCGTTGGATTTGTAATGAAGTATTTAATATTTTAAGCTCGTTGAATAGATAACACGCATGCTTCTCAGTTATTTAATGTAACACTTTAACAAACTAGGGCTCGTTGGATTTGTAATGAAGTATTTAATATTTTAAGCTCGTTGAATAGATAACACGCATGCTTCTCAGTTATTTAATGTAACACTTTAACAAACTAGGGCTCGTTGGATTTGTAATGAAGTATTTAATATTTTAAGCTCGTTGAATAGATAACACGCATGCTTCTCAGTTATTTAATGTAACACTTTAACAAACTAGGGCTCGTTGGATTTGTAATGAAGTATTTAATATTTTAAGCTCGTTGAATAGATAACACGCATGCTTCTCAGTTATTTAATGTAACACTTTAACAAACTAGGGCTCGTTGGATTTGTAATGAAGTATTTAATATTTTTATTATTTTGTACATTTCAGTAATAATGCAAGTTTTCGAGTAATTGTTCGTTAAAATATTTATAAGTTTCTTGATTAGCATGTTACGTGTTGGTATATATCATATAAATTAACATGTACGTCTCACAACACTATAATGACTAGATGTTGAGTCAAATATTTATATGGTGATCGATTTCGTCCATCTATGTGGACATCTTCGGACCGACTGAAGCTTGATCAAGTTTGTGGGCTGTTATTGATTACCCACAATGCATTTCGTCAATCCCATGATTCTATCGCACCAAGATGGCGGTCGTCTTCCAGCTGATTGTTTGCTGTCGTCTGCAATGTTATAATTTATTTTTCAATTTAATTGTACTAGAATAAACTGTTTCTGATTCAAAATTAATTTGTTCATTGATCATTCTTTGTTGATTTTCAAGTTTTGCTTCGAATATAAATTGTCTATTATATATTGTCTTCGTATATAAATTGTTCGTATAAATAAATTGCCTATGGGATTAAGAGAAAAATCAAACAACAAGAAAGATTAAAAGGAATCACAACTTTGCAATCTGAACACAACAAGAAAGCAGATAAATATGTTACATTTAACTTTACTGGATCAGAAAGTCAAAAAATAGCAAATAGTTTACGGTAATATGCAAAAATAGCCTTCAAGACAAATAACAACTTAAGTAAAAATTTAAATGTGAAGATAGAAAATGAGGACACATTTGAAAAATCTGGAATTTACAAGATAAATTGCGATGATTGTGAACAATTTTACATAGGCCAAACAATAAACTTCAACCAAAGATTTAAGAACCACACATCAGCATGGAAAAATAACAAATCAGAAAGATCCAATTTAGCCAAACACTTAATAATATTGCAGACGACAGCAAACAATCAGCTGGAAGACGACCGCCATCTTGGTGCGATAGAATCATGGGATTGATGAAATGCATTGTGGGTAATCAATAACAGCCCACAAACTTGATCAAGCTTCAGTCGGTCCGAAGATGTCCACATAGATGGACGAAATCGATCACCATATAAATATTTGACTCAACATCTAGTCATTATAGTGTTGTGAGACGTACATGTTAATTTATATTAAAATATTTAAAATGGCCGCTATTTTCTAAGATTTGCACATATTTTTAAACTGTTAAAACCTATCAAAAGTACACGATGTTAATATCTTTGATACCAAGTTTAACTGTAACTTTAATGGTTCTTGAGTTAAAAATTATCTTTAATATACACAAACAGAAAGATATATGGACAACAAATAATTTTAGGGCCCATGTTTACAGGAACATTTGTCTTATTTTGACCCAAGGAAACATATCCTTAAGTATGGGAACGTATCTAAGGGACACCCCGTATACATAATCTATTTTGCCTTTGGGTAATTACATGTATGACTACTTTTGTAACAATGAGTGCAACTCTACCAGTTAGGTGAGGGATACGCACTTTTATAAGATAAACCTGAGAAATAGAATACACTTTACAAAACTGGTCCTTTAGCATAGTTTAAAATTAAAACTGTTTAAATAAAATATGAAACCTAACATAAAACAATTATTCATTATAAATAAAAAAAATGTAAATAAACATTTCAAACTTGTTCAATATTATATATATATATATATATATATATATATATATATATATATATATATATACATATATATACATATATATATATATATATATTGTAATAATATATTTTCTCGTTTTATTATGAGCAATCATGTAACAGTAAAGATGCATTTTAATACCTTTAAGTAGTTCTACAATTTTGTACTATAAATATTTAAAATTTGTCCCATATTTTACAAGTCATTATAATTTTAACACAAATTATATATAAATCAATATTTAATTCAGTCAAGTAATCTACTATGGAGCCTAATTTGAATAAAAAAAACCTTTAAAAAAAAAATTCTTTTAATAAATACAACTTATTACAATTGGATCCTCCCAGTTAAAACGGTTATCTTTATTACTTGACGACATAAATTTTCAATTCAATAGTTTATCATAGTATACGTTTATAACGGGTGCATGATAGTAAAAACAATTAGTACAAAAATATAAATGTGGTCTTTACTAAAATAAAAACAAATATAAAAGGCTAAAATGTAATGCTTTAAACTATCACAAATCATATTTATCAATGAAAACTTACAATATAGGTGATTTCGTGTTAATCAAAACAAGTTGTAATTTGTTTGACTCCAGCGCAAATTTAGGGAACCAAATTGACGTAATAGACAGATATGTAATGTATCTTGAAGAATGTCCTCCTACTTTCTCTGGTCGTCGGCGGACGGCGGCAAGGACCTCAGGTAGTCCAGGGCCCTCTGGATAGCCTCTGGGACTGGAGGAGGTGTAGGGATGACGCTGCCCTGGGGCTGGAAGCCGTTCTCGTCGGCCACGTAGTTGATGACAACAGGAACTCCATCATCCCCCGTGTAGGAGTACGACCCTGTAATCACAAGGGCCTCGGAGTCCGAGCCTGCGTTCTTCAGTTGGCCGCTGGCTTGGGAGGCGATCCCATTCTCCGTCTCGAAACTGGAACAGAATCCGGTGATCAGTTAATATTGATCATAGAGTTGTATTGAAGACATTTGAATGAAATAACGTTAAGAGTAATATCATACCCTGTTGAATAAACATTTACATGTTTAGAATGATAATAAAGTAAAACGAAATAATTAAAACAAGACTACTGAATAAGAAAATAAACAAAGTTTATAAAATAAAAACATAATTTTAACATAATTTATTGTATATACTATATCTTGTATACACTATATATTGTATCTACTATGTGTACAATAAATTGTCTACTAATGGTAGATATACAATTTATTGTATATCTACCATTAAATAGTCTAACATGAAATCAATGTAACTTTACATCCTTTAACATGTAAACGGATGTAATTTTGCTGATTCAAGTTTAAAACAGGACGTAGTTTTTAAGCTACATCTGCGTATTTCGTATAGTTCATTATATGTAGTTGTATTGTGGCCGATTTCACATAGTATCCAAATCACCTTAACATATCCAAATCCACCTACAAAGGTCGTATGCCCAAATTACGGTGTTTTCGTGTGGTAAAAGTCAATTGTGGTATGTCCAACTCTTTAAACCTAATGAGAGTTTCCTCCAAATAAGTGAACACTTTAGAGACCTACTTGGAGTCCTATTTAATGGGGTTACTGATAAATTATAGCTTCAAATTCACATTTATTCAAGTTTGAATAACTTTATAAAGGTTTTCAGAAATTAGGTGAATATAAAACTTATAATATTTTATGGGTAAATTAGTAATATCAGATTTACCCATAAAGTATGTATTTTTTTAACTTTGCAAGTACGTTATTGGCCTTTGGATTCTTTATTATAGTGGAAACATAATTACGATCAATTTAATAATTTGTAGATATTAAATAACTTTTGAAAAAGAAATATAAAATCTAAATGTCATACAAAATAAATTAATACAACACATTGAAGTATAAGAACTGTCATATAGGTTTTCTTATGAATCCCTCTGATCTAAGGACGATGACCGTTGTTAAGTAATGTCGATCACTATACTTAATAAATGTTTGTACTTCAAATCAACCAAAAATATTTTGTATGATGTATTAAACGTGTTAATGTTTGATTAATTATTCTTGTTTGTATAACAAATCTGAAAAAGTCATAGAAACACTATAAAAAATCATTAAATTATTTTATATGTACTGTAGTTTGTTTTAAAAATGAATTGTTTGACGGAAAAATAAATATTATGTAAAAGTATAATATTTTGGAAAAAAAGATTATGAAGACAAAATTGAGATTTTGCATTTCAATAACCTTTGTTATGAAAACTAACTGATACAAACTTTTGAAACTAATACAGATGTAAATTTGATATTAAACTTTATATTTAAGTTAAAACATTGAATATATAATCATACAGACAGTCTAATGCAATAAATTTGCTGAAGACGTGCGCATGTACTGCTATGGGTCATCACCACTGTAAATGTAAGAGTGAGTGGGTGGGAGGGTCGTCACTACTGTATGTGTAAGGGTGGGTGAGTGGGTAAACAGAACCTCATATCATAGCCATGATTAGGGACAGGAAAATAAGATGTCAAAAGAAGAGAAGAGGATTGAACTGTTAAGAGTATTAACTAGAAGGAAAGTGCATTTTGGGAAGAACCAACAACAAGATAGGGTGATAAAGTGTTGGGTGAAATGAGAAGACTGTAGAAGAGATGGCAGAATACAGCAGAATATGGAGACAACTTGTTGGTGAGAAAACTTAGTTGGCCACCAAAATGCAGCTAAGTTATCAGTGACCACAGGAGAAACTAAGCACACTTACTGTACTGTATTCATGAAAAAAACTTTCTTTAAAATTGAGAAATTAGTGTACTGTAAGCTAGATATGTATAAATATTAAATATTAGTTGAATATTACATTTTAAATTCATTATAAAACAATTTATTTTTGGATTGTGTATTTACTATAGTCTTCGTTATTAAATTAATTATACTATTACGTGAATTGTGTATATTCTTATTAATTATACTATTACGTGAATTGTGTATATTCTTATTAATTATACTATCACGTGAATTGTGTATATTCTTATTAATTATACTATCACGTGAATTGTGTATATTCTTATTAATTATACTATTACGTGAATTGTGTATATTCTTATTAATTATACTATTACGTGAATTGTGTATATTCTTATTAATTATACTATTACGTGAATTGTGTATATTCTTATTAATTATACTATTACGTGAATTGTGTATATTCTTATTAATTATACTATTACGTGAATTGTGTATATTCTTATTAATTATACTATTACGTGAATTGTGTATATTCTTATTAGTTTATTACACGTCTAAATTATGTGCATTCAAATCATGTAACATACGAAAATGAGTTTTATTTTACTCTTAATTTATTTTTTTTCTAATTGCATATTTTACACTAATAATGTGTTTGGTTTCAATAAAACACTCGGACGACAGTTTGGCGCACTATTAGCTCAACCATTAGTTACTTCAGCGCGTGCCTATAAAGACCGCTGGCGCTACCTATAAAGACCGAACATGAAATAACTTCACCGAACAGGGAAACCGACTTCGCGAGACGCAGATGAGCAGACATCTTCTTGTTTCTGTACGCAATGGTTAAACTTAACTCAGTATCTTGAGGGACATTACCTTATGTACAGCCATACATAAATATGTCACCTGTCAGAGTTGCATAAACCACCTAACGAATTATATTTGACATCGACATTACATAAATCATCAAAGATAGTTGATTTAGTCAAATGGTTTCGGTGTATAGCCACCTACGATTGGCAGGTTCAAATGTTAATATAATTTTGTTCCATTTAATTCCACACTTTGTAAGATTCCCGTGACTCACAGGACTGTAATGTTCCTCGATAGGTCTATAGATGGCAGTGTTGAGCAATGGCTTGGTGTGAAGTAAATTGCGTTTAGCCAATCCCTCGTGTACATGTGTTAGTGGACAGGATTGAAATAGTATAACAGATAAGGACTCGCTATAGTACATAACTAATGTAGAGAACGTATTTTTCACATATACGAGTATCTCAGGAAGAGATTCCTTAAAATAATGGACGAAATAATTTATTTTTTTATTGATAAGACACCGATCTTCCCTATCTGTTTGATTGTGAGTAGAAAATGATTTAGCTGAATGTAGAAGAACTACATTACTACTAACCAAGGTTAACTGTTTATTAGAAAGGGTAACTTATTAATAACCCAACAACCAGGGCAAATAAGGAACTCACAGTTTAGTTGGACTCCGAATCACATATTATTGGTCTGATTTTCGACTAACTGACAAAGTAGCCTGATCCTGAATACTGTCCCCTACTACTTTAGTAGTAGTCAGCATCTTAATTCTGGCCACCAGCCACAACGGGAACCCTAGAGTTCAGGCTTCTATAATGGTATCCATATCAATGATAACCATTGCGCGTAATTCAGCTGAGTATTAAGATGACTGAGAACAAAGACTTATCACGCAACATTTTCACCAAAAGCTTAATAAGTAAGTTTAATGACATTAAATACAGGTTGTAATGTGATTGGCTTGCCATCTACAAGTCTGTAAGTATCTCTTTTTTATCTTTATATAGTTATTATACATTTCAAGATTAACTTGATATTCATAATAATATTCAGTTATACTTTTTTATTTTTGTGTTTGTAATTAATTTAATATTGAAACATTTTGATTACGATGTTTAAAATAATTGACATATAGACAATAAATAAATATATAAAAATGAAAGTTTACAAATTTGGCTCCATCATAGCCAAGATATATCAATTTTAATTTCACTATTATTAACGAAAAATAATAAAATATTGGTTAAGTAATATACCAATTTTAAATATAGTGAATATCTAATTTGTGGAAAAGAACTTAAAAATGTAGGCCTCATTCAATGAAAATTTAAATTATTGGACTATTGATTTCTTTTCTGTAAATTACATAATTTCCAAAGCACATTAAAAATTATAGTGAATATCTTCTTGAAGGGGATTCCAATCTTTTTACGAGGGAAATGTGATAATGCAATAACAATTCAACATTAAGGTTAGGTACCACGGTTATTTTGGCATTAAACATTTGTTCACTTTTTGTTCATATGAGGTGCAATTTACTGAGGGCAGTAAAATGCAGCGTTTTGATAAATAAAGTATAATATTACTTGTAATACAAAATCAATAGTTAACATAAGGGAAATTTTACAATGGACACTTTTATTAAAGTCCTGGTAACATTTAATTTGATGGAATTTTCAAATTCTGTTTTGGTGGTAATTTTCATTTAGGTCATACAATAGAGACCATATAATACAAGTGATTGTCACACAACACTAATTTATGAATTGAGATTTATTGTTATTATTAATTAGGAAACTATTTAGAACCTTTAAATAGATTACTTCATTTGAATATGAGTGAAGTCTATAGAGGACCGTAAATTTCTTTCGTCCAAAATGTTCACAAAGGCAAAGTTTACGTTTTTGTATACGAAACTTTGCTATGAACTACTAAGAGTAAATTTTTATGGATGTAGTTTGAACTTTGCTGATCAAAGGCAGATATAAATTACAATAATATTTCAATGAAACTATATTAAACCAATAAACCATCTAAATTAAATTATTTACAATATAAATACAGTATGCTCAAACATATATGCTAAATCTTACTTTTTAGTATCAGTATAAAAGATAAATATATAAATACCAAATTATATTTTCTTCATAAACGTTTTTCTCCTTTTTTATTGGAACTTCCCGCGTCAGTTCATATTAGCCTGTATTCTTCAAGTCAACTGAACTTTATTCATCAAGTCAGTACTGACCGTTAGCTCAGCTGGAGATTCAAATATTGGACCTTGGACTAAATTTAATAAAAGACCTATTTCAATTAACATCTAAGCATTCAAAAATAATGAGTGACTGAAGTCCTTCTACAAACACAAAGCACATTTAAATTTTTCCTATTCTTTCGTGGTTCAACCTTTTGTAACTGAACTGGTTATTAAAATAATAAAAATTCCATAATTGAGTTCAGAATAGAATCAGAATATTTTATTTCTTTACTATCATGAGTTACATGAAATAAGTCAAACTATAAAAACAAAGAATAATGGATTATGTATATTTTATAACACAAATTATAAAAATCGGTGGGTCAATACCACTGCATGTGTATGGGTGGGTCAATGCCACTGCATGTGTGTGGGTGGGTGGTTGGGTCAATACCACTGCATATGTATGGGTAGGTGGGTGGGTCAATGCCACTGCATAAGTATAGGTGGGTGGGTGGGTCAATGCCACTGCATGTGTGTGGGTGGGTGGTTGGGTCAATGCCACTGCATGTGTGTGGGTGGGTGGTTGGGTCAATACCACTGCATATGTATGGGTGGGTAGGTGGGTCAATATCAGTGCACGTTTATTCTTGAGAGTTTAGATGGTCGTACTTTGTATGCAACTTTTCTTAAAATTTTCGACTTTTCTCGAATTTTTCGACTTTTTCGGAATTTTCGACTCTTCTCATTTGATCGACTGTATATGTTCGATTGATTGAAATACTCGAATTTATTGTCATACTCGATCAATTCACGGTGTAGTTAATTATCAAAATGGTCTTACTCGTAGGTGAAGGAGCCATCGTAGCCGACGTCCTGAGCCTGCTTGACGATTAGGATAGCCCTGGGGGTGGCAGTAGCCTGGGCTGGGGCGCGGCTTCCAAACTGGGGGGCGGCGGCGCAGCTAGCCACTAGCACAGATAACAACACCTGTACACAGAACAACAATGTCAGTGTTACGACCAGGACAATGGAATGCTGTACTTATACCTTAAGAGTTTGAACACATGATTCAAATAATTCACTTGAGTTACTTTATCAATAAATTATATATTTTAGAGGATTATTTCCTTATTTTTTAAAAATTAGTCTACTGCAAATAATAATGATAAATATCTGATTAGTTTATATAATATATAGGGTTTTGAATGGCACTCTTACCAACCACCCAAGAAAGATACTCAACTTTCCTTTATAACTATATTTACAACACACATAGCTACAGTAAGGCTAACTTTTGTCTGAGCATATTAAGTTTATGATTTTATACTAACATAATTTAGTTCGTATTGAGATAATATTTTTCTTGAAGACACTTGGCAATTTGGGCGAAGGAAAATGTATTGCCAGTGAATATACAGTACATAAAAGAGTGTTCAGTGTTGACGTGTTTTGTAACTGAAGTCAAGAAATAATTTAATAAAGGTATGTATTATTATTCCAATAGCCAGAACAACTAATGAACCTACAGATTATAGTGGAACCTGAACCACGTAGTATCTATATGTCTGAATGTTGGATAACTGACAACCTGATACTCAGTTTTTCCACCTTAATATCGAACTCAACACCAAAAGCCTAAAACTTCCAGTAGTTTCCAAGCCGATGCCAAAATGAGCGGATGCTGTGTCGGTCTGATTTCTGAACCCATCAAATGCAATCTCCCAAGTACTATTAGAACACTATACATGTGCTGGCATTGTTATATAAAACCTCATATGTAATAGATACATTTTTTCAGATGAAAAAGGTAACTAGACTTATTTAATATGATTGTTTCAAAACACACTCAGCTCAACTATATCCCCTTGTTCTTGAGTTAATCACTGAAGTATCAGTAGTTGAAATTATTTATCAGTAAAACTATTCTTCTCTTAGATTTTTAAGCACTTACTTTCAAAATTTTACGACTTATTAGCCTAGTGATTACTATTTTTGGTTCCAATACAAATTATCATGCATTGAAATCCCGGAAGCAACTTTGATTTGCTTAGGGGGTTTGGGCCGCTGTAACTCAACAACGGTTGTTGTCAGTTAACAATGCTACTGGTATATATAAGTGAAGTGTAGCTCTTGTAATGAACTCTTGTTAATGTTCTCATCAATTATAGAAATGAAAATGCAACTAAGTTAATGAAATACGACGAACCAAGATTACGTACTTGATATTAAACTGGATTTCAGACAGCTATTGTAATGCTTAACTTTCATTTAAACATCGAAAAGTACATCCGTGAATCTATGCCTTCCCCATAGTGTTTAGAAGTTAGACTGTACGCCCTTGTTCTAAATACTACAACTAAACATATTATTATAATAGTTAATTTTATATTTGCTGATGTAAACTTCATTAGTTATTTATATTTTTTTGAAAATAAATATGATTTTTTATTTGATTATTCACCTTTTAACCTCCGTAATTCAATCGGAGGTTCCTTCTACCAATCGAAGGTTCCTTCTACCAATCGGAGGTTCCTTCTACCAATCGGAGGTTGCTTTTACTAATCGGAGGTTCCTTCTACCAATCGGAGGTTCCTTCTACCAATCGGAGGTTGCTTCTACCAATCGGAGGTTGCTTCTACCAATCGGAGGTTGCTTCTACCAATCGGAGGTTCCTTCTACCAATCGGAGGTTCCTTCTACCAATCGGAGGTTGCTTCTACCAATCTAGTGTCGTCTTATGGTCTTTTAATGGAGACAATATTTGGTCAAGTAAAATCGAAAGTGGCTCCTGCTGACTAAGTCAACGCTTTCGCCAGTCACGACTTACTGATGTCAACACTCCGGTAAGTCAACACACATACATTCACACATCCAACTCTGCGACGGCTTCTGGGTACTCTTAAACACCCAGTCTATTCATACCATGAAACCTAATATTGGCCAACCTTCACAGAGGGAATGAATTGGAGATATCTACGTGTTCAATTGGAAAGCCAAAAAAGGATCGATATTGACTTACTAATATCAACTAACTTATGTTAGATGTTAACTAACTACTCAACTGCGATTTCCAATCTCTGATATTATTGGTTAGTTGGATTACGTTGTATATTGTCCCAAAAGTCTCTTCCTCATTGAACTATATACCTTTGAACAGAAATATATCAACTAATATCCTTGAGTGGATAATCATCCTATAACAATTTGTAAGACTAAAACTTACGAGTTTTGGGATAAATTAGGATTTCAATCCTCTTCACCCACCCATAATGGGAGTTGGGGGCAGCTTAAACATTCTAAATGAAAACTCAATCGAGTGATTTATCGTTTTGAACGCCCCTGTAAAAAGGACAACAATGCCACAAGCTATAGGTTTCTAATCTGAATACAAATCTAAATGGCAGCCTGTCAATATTTTAAATTAAAAACATTTTAACCGGCTGCCATTTAGATTTTGATTATGATAAAGATCTCTAGTTTGTGGCATTGTTGTCCTTTTACAAGGGCCTTTAAATTTTATATATTTACCTATCTTTTCTAAATTTATAAACATTTTTAAAAAAGATAGGCTTATATATATATCTTAATGGGTTTTATAAATTTTAAGTTGCCCCACTCAAAAATGAGTGTTGTAATTCTCATATATCCCAAAAAGCATACATTTAATCGTATTAAAATCCCCTCACAGACATTAGTTAAAAATGTTTGTTAAATAGTTACAAGAGGGAGGACTGACCTGCAAAAAGCTCAGATACAATAGTATCTATTTTAAAACAAATATGGCGGTTAAGTTGTCAGATTTGCACTCTTGTTTATTATTTGTTTTGTATAGCCTTAAAGTTAATTATGTATTTTATAGTGATGCTTACCAACTATAATCAGCATACTCTCATAAAATCTCTTTATTATTATTCTAGCGACATTGAAAACTTAATAACCTAAAGAAACTGAACTACGATATTTAAATTATATTATTGTCTCTGGTTATACCTTAGGTTTCAGATTTCAATCAGGTTTATGATCGCGTGTGTGTGAGCCATATGCACTTTATATATTTGCAGAGAAAACACCTTAATCTGTAAATATATCTTCTTTTGATAAAGATAAGTTGACAAGAACATAATTCTTTAGCTTACTTTCATGGTATGGTCTCATAACTAAATGTGCTGTGAAAGATAAACAGCACTAAAAACGAGAATATATTTAGAGACCTAAGTTTTAATAATTACTGAAATAATTGATATAACTCCTCGTCCCTACTAAAACCTTTTATTATTTCTTCTGAGGGCGTTTTATTCTGCCCTCATTTCGTTTTAAATTATATCGTATTATGTGATGAAGTTCATGAATTTGCAATTAAATAAAATCTTGAAAAACTCTTAAAAAATATATTTTTCTGAGCATTAATTAAATCAGTTGTAAAAAGGTTAGTTATTAACTGTTTTTATTTTAAAACTAATTTCATTGATACATTAATAAGTTTTGTTGTCATCAAACTTAAAGAAAATATTGGACATTTGATCGTTGTCTCAGAATTACACAGAATATACGTTCAAATGTGTATGCCAAATGTAACACTACACACCACATATTAACACACTTTTTAGTTTCCAAAAAGGACATAATGAAATAATTCTTAAATATGTTAAAATCAATAGGATAGTATGTAATGATTGATTTAAAATAAATACATCTGATATACTCGACTGGAGATGTAGCCAAAGTAATAAACACATATGATATACTTGACTGGAGATATAGCCAAAGTAATAAAAACAGCTGACAACGAAGAAAACAATTAATAATACAATTAAGAACGACAATAATTTAATGAATAAAATGAATGTTTTAATCATTAAAAACACGTGTCAGATATGCAAAGTTGTGCAGGTTTTTAGCTCTACTGTACTGATAATAGCAAAGTCAAACGACGATTCCTGCTATTTACTCTGATGTAAATTGCTTTATTAATGTGTCAGGGGAAATAAACATCTATAAAGGGCGTTGCTTGTTACGCGTAGAGTATGGGACTTGAGTGATGCACCGAGATAACTGAGGTCAGACCAATCATTCCAGTCGAAGCCCTCGAGCCTTGATTACCTGGACCTGATTACCTGTGAATTGATAAATGGGCTTTCTAAAGAGAAGAAACCATCCGTGGGTAGCTAGACTAACTCTAGTATCCTTAATGCCAACCTTAATTCATTCATAGTATAACTTGTCGGCAGGTTAAAAGGTGATGTAATCTATACATAAATATCTCTATATTATAAATGTAAAAGATTGAATACTTTAAAGTAAAATTAAATATACATATATAATTAGTTGAACATGACATAGGACAAAACTAATTACCGGTTAAAATAATTTATATCACAATTGTTAAAACATTTGTTTGTTGTTCTCTGTTTTAGAAAAAATACAGAATTAAAATAAATAAAGTTTGTGCAACAAGAATATTATAAATAATTAAAAAAATTATTTCCAATGTCAACATGAATTTATCATATCGGGGCTGTTTGACAGGGAAGATTGACCCTACTCACCAGTAGTATATGTAGTACCATGGGTAGTGTTCTGACCATTTATGTATAAACATTTATATATATATATATATATATATATATATATATATATATATATATATATATATATATATATATATATATGTACATTTATACAGGGTGTCCCGTAAGTAACCAGCCAAACTTCTGTAGGTCATTCCTTGGGTTAAAACAAACAAAAAATTTCATGTGTACAAATCGTCTATCTCGCTCCATTATCCGGCTATCTGTCTGTATGTGTTTTTTACTAAAAACTTAATATCTCAAAAGTTATTTAAGATAAAAGCATGAAAATTGGTATGAATGTTGATCTTTACAGTATACATATACTATTTAAATTTCATCTTTTTACAACAATCTTTTTCAAAATGGCGCCCATTTTAAATTTTTAAAGCTAAATATCATAATAACCTTAAATTTTACTAAAAACTTGTAAGTTACAAAAAAGTTTAAGAATTTATTTCTATAAATAATTATATAAAAAGTTTTAAGATTGAACAACTATTAACTGAGAAATTACAATTTTTATCAAATTTGAAAACTAAAGTTTTCAATTTTATTAATATCAATCATATTTTTATTTGATAAAAATTATAATTTCTCAGTTAATAGTCGTTCAATCTTAAAACTTTTTATATAATTATTTATAGAAATATATTCTTAAACTTTTTTGTAACTTACAAGTTTTTAGTAAAATTTAAGGTTATCAAGATATTTAGATTTAAAAATTTAAAATGCCCGCCATTTTAAAAAGGTTGTTGTAAAAAAATCAAATTTAAATAGTACATGGAGACTGTAAAGATCAACATTCATACCAATTTTCATGCTTTTATCTTAAATAACTTTTGAGATATTAAGTTTTTAGTAAAAAACACATACAGACAGATAGCCGGATAATGGAGCGAGATAGACGATTTGTACACATGAAATTTTTTGTTTGTTTTAACCCAAGGAATGACCTACAGAAGTTTGGCTGGTTACTTACGGGACACCCTGTATACAGCATACATTTCTGTATAAATTGTCAGAACATTACCCAAAATTAATGAATTATGCACGTTATGTATAAATTGTCAGAATACTACCAAACGTTAATGTGCTATGCACGTTATTTATAAATGGTCAGAATACTACCCAAAGGTAATGAGTTATGCACGTTATGTATAAATGGTCAGAATACTACCCAAAGGTATGAGTTATGCACGTTATGTATAAATTGTCAGAATACTACCCAAAGGTATGAGTTATGCACGTTATGTATAAATGGTCAGAATACTACCCAAAGGTATGAGTTATGCACGTTATGTATAAATTGTCAGAATACTACCCAAAGGTATGAGTTATGCACGTTATGTATAAATGGTCAGAATACTACCCAAAGGTATGAGTTATGCACGTTATGTATAAATGGTCAGAATACTACCCAAAGGTATGAGTTATGCACGTTATGTATAAATGGTCAGAATACTACTTAAAGGTATGAGTTATGCACGTTATGTATAAATGGTCAGAATACTACCTAAAGGTATGAGTTATGCACGTTATGTATAAATGGTCAGAATACTACCCAAAGGTATGAGTTATGCACGTTATGTATAAATGGTCAGAATACTACCCAAAGGTAATGAGTTATGCACGTTATGTATAAATTGTCAGAATACTACCCAAAGGTAATGAGTTATGCACGTTATTTATAAATGTTCAGAATACTACCCAAAGGTAATGAGTTATGCACGTTATTTATAAATGGTCAGAATACTACCCAAAGGTAATGAGTTATGCACGTTATTTATAAATGGTCAGAATACTACTTAAAGGTATGCACGTTATTTATAAATGGTCAGAATACTACTTAAAGGTAATGAGTTATGCACGTTATTTATAAATGGTCAGAATACTACCCAAAGGTAATGAGTTATGCACGTTATTTATAAATGGTCAGAATACTACCCAAAGGTAATGAGTTATGCACGTTATTTATAAATGGTCAGAATACTACCCAAAGGTAATGAGTTATGCACGTTATTTATAAATGTTCAGAATACTACCCAAAGGTAATGAGTTATGCACGTTATTTATAAATGGTCAGAATACTACCCAAAGGTAATGAGTTATGCACGTTATTTATAAATGGTCAGAATACTACCCAAAGTTAATGAGTTATGCACGTTATGTATAAATGGTCAGAATACTACCCAAAGGTAATGAGTTATGCACGTTATGTATAAATGGTCAGAATACTACCCAAAGGTATGAGTTATGCACGTTATGTATAAATGGTCAGAATACTACCCAAAGGTATGAGTTATGCACGTTATGTATAAATGGTCAGAATACTACCCAAAGGTATGAGTTATGCACGTTATGTATAAATGTTCAGAATACTACCCAAAGGTATGAGTTATGCACGTTATGTATAAATGGTCAGAATACTACCCAAAGGTATGAGTTATGCACGTTATGTATAAATGGTCAGAACACTTTCCATAGTTAATGAGTTATAAATGTTATGAATTAATAGTCACAACATTTAAAAGATTAGGCATCAATAGATTTGTAGGTTGTGGCACTTAGATTATGTCTAAAATAGGTTAGAAGTATTTTATTATACTATACTATTCATCCCTATTATTTATTTTATGTGTTTGATTATAAATTATTTAGTAAATACTTTCTTAAAGCCGTTCTTACCATTTTTTGTATTGTTATATATTACTATAAATTAGATGTTAGTATTATAAATATATAATAAGTATCTAAAATAATTTAATTTGCTTTTGCTAAAAACTTAATTTATTAAGTGAACTCGTATTTATAAGTTTTATTTCATTTTATTTGCTTTGTATATCTTGATTTAAATACATATTATAAATAGAAAATCATTTTTAAATTATCTTGCAAATAACAATATTGCTATGTTGATTAATAAATGAACCGATTTGTTTATGTATGTAGTTTAAAAACAAATTAGGATACATGTTTGATGTTATTCAACTATTACTAATATGACGATACTAATTGTACTTACTAAGGTGTTCATTGCATCCAGAAGGCAATCCTAAAGCGAGTGATTAGCGGTAGCAAGTGAGTGTATTTATAACACTGCACGTCTCCCCCCCTTACTCGTATTTTCAAACTTGGGGTCCGGGCCGGGCCCCCGACCCCCTCCAACCACTAGAGACTGACATAGAGTCGTTTCGACACCTAAGCCTAATTTATCACCCGAAGATTCCCTTGTGTTTCTGGTGAATTTTCGGTATCGTCTGGATGTATAATTAAAACATAAATTACCATTTTGAAACCTGTTATTAATTTAGGATTGTAATCCTAAGGATTTGTTTTGTAATCTGCCAATTACATACGTGTGAAATCCACAAAACTCCAACAAAATATTAGTCATGGACTTTCGTCATTGAATAGCATTAGTAGATGAAGTGTTCGCTCCTCCGGTTAATGATACGTCTGGGAATATCTGATGGCGTTTGGTCCAAGTGGCAAATGGCTTTGATTCCATTACTTTGAATGATTTTATGTTTGAGATTGAAAAGGTTGTATTGGTGACATAATTTCAGGTGGCATACCTAAATATGGATAGTAATTTTTATAAAAACACTAATTTGAAATAGCGTGTTCCTAGTGAATTTAAATACATAAAACAATTAATCATTTGTCCAAACTAAGTCAACAACAAAATGGCTAAATGGGTCTTAAATGATGACAAGTATTGTAATGAACATATATAGTAATGCCTTTAGTACTATTTAATTTAGGCTATTCACTGTGATATGCCACAATGAATACGAAAAAAGAAGAGTTTAATGAATTTACTCCTGTAATTTTCTGTTTAACTTGACTTGAATATGTGATCAAAATATTTTCAAAGACTCCAATCGTCCAGCTATGGAACGATATGTGTGGTAACTGTAGATGAGTGAGTCTATATTTTGTTGTAATCGACTGACTCTTAAGAAGTAATATTTGCCTGGGTAACTAAAGTATCTGTAGATTATCGTGAACTCTGAGCCCCGAAGTATTAGTATGGTATAAAGCTAACTAATAAGCTCACATACAGATAACTTATCAGTTTGACCCTAAATTGGATTACGAAGATCTATGAGACACATTGGTGGAGAGTTAGGAATGTGGTGATAGTAAAAAAGTGAATGGAGGGCCTGTAATGGGGTGATACATAAGACGCATTTGTGAAGGGTCAGGAACGAGGTTACACATGAGAAAAATTGGTGGAATATCTGAAATGTTGTGATAAATGTGATAATGGAGGGTCTGACATAAGATGATACATGAGGCACATTTGTGGAGGGTCAGGAACGAGGTGACACATAAGAAACATTGGCGGAGGGTGTTGAATGAGGTGATACATGAGACATATTCATGGAGGGTCTGGAATACTCAACGAACACATAATCACATAATCTGTTCGATGGGAACACTGAACTATAAACATGAAATAGTGATTCAAGCAATGTTCAGGCAGCAGGAAACGAACCGCCGATGTTCTGATCGCCACACCACGAGCACAGACATAGAAATTTTACTCTGTGACCATTAGAAAGTGGAGAGCAGCCCTGCACTGTATCTGTTGCGTACCACGTGCGCGTGTGTTCGTCGACATAGTACATTATTGTCATGTTGTTTATAGCTTGTTTCGTGTTGCCAATTTTTTGAAGAACTATAATTTAACAACTATTTAATAAATATGGCCTATATTTGAAGGAACTACACTGACGAAGAATAAATATGGCCTATATTTGAAGGAACAGCACTGACGAAGAATAAATATGGCCTATATTTGAAGGAACAGCACTGACGAAGAATAAATATGGCCTATATTTGAAGGAACAGCACTGACGAAGAATAAATATGGCCTATATTTGAAGGAACAGCACTGACGAAGAATAAATATGGCCTATATTTGAAGGAACAGCACTGACGAGGAATCAATATGGCCTATATTTGAAGGAACTGCACTGACGAAGAATAAATATGGCCTATATTTGAAGGAAATGCACTGACGAAGAATAAATATGGCCTATATTTGAAGGAACAGCACTGACGAAGAATAAATATGGCCTATATTTGAAGGAACTGCACTGACGAAGAATAAATATGGCCTATATTTGAAGGAACTGCACTGACGAAGAATCTTGATTACAACGTTGCCAACAAATGAAGACCTAAAGCTGGCCCACAAATTCCCCCATTCGCATGTTTATTTAATAGTAATAAAAAATTATAACAGTGTTGCTGACGCATTGGAATTTCTATTAATAGGAAACAAATCCTAATTTTGGTGGATGTGAGAACAAATTGAATTTAAAAGAATTAGGGACGTGTTGTTTGATTTTGTATGTACTAGAGACCCATGTGGACTAGGTTTGAAAAAAAAAAAAAAAAAAAACCGTGCAAAGTGAGTTTTTATGATTAAAAAACTGTTTAAATGAGTTCATACATTGACATCTACAAATCATATGAACCCTGCATAGAGAACCGATTGCATCATTAGAATACTGCAAATCGGAGAAATCTGTGATTTGAAAATAACAAGAAAACTTCCATATGGAATTGTTATTATATAGTAATTCAATTAGAATTTTGAATGTCTGGCTGCTTAGCGATTTCATAAATATATACTAACCCATAACCTTTCAGAGGATCATATACAGTTATTATTTTTAAGTATATGATTTTCATCCTGTATACTATTACAGGATGAGTGTACCTCTAGGTGGGTGAAGTAATAATCCAAATGCGGTTGAGTTTAAATTAGACACATCTAAACAAAACTACACTAGCTTATCACAACACTTCATACTTTTTTCTTACTCATATAATGACATATTGAATCTAATTTTTCACATGTTTTTAAACTAATTATAAGGTACAGAGTAGTTTAAATGTGTTAACATTATTTTAATGTTAGTGAGTGTGCATAACCCACCTACCTATACACGTATAGTGGTATTGACCCACCTGCCCACCCATAAACGTACAGTGGTATTGACCCACCCACCCGCCCATACACGTATAGTGGTATTGACCCACCCACCCACCCATACACGTATATTGGTATTGACCCACCCACCCACCCATACACATAGAGTGGTATTGCCCCACCCGCCCGCCTATACACGTACAGTGGTATTGAACTACCCACCCACCCATACACGTATAGTGGTATTGACCCACCTGCCCACCCATAAACGTACAGTGGTATTGACCCACCCACCCACGCATACACGTACAGTGTTATTGACCTACTTATATACGTATAGTGGTATTGACCCACCCACCCACCCATACACGTATAGTGGTATTGACCCACCTGCCCACCCATAAACGTACAGTGGTATTGACCCACCCACCCACCTATACACGTACATTGGTATTGACCCACCCGCCCACCCATACACATAGAGTGGTATTGCCCCACCCACCCACCCATACACGTACATTGGTATTGACCCACCCGCCCACCCATACACATAGAGTGGTATTGACCCACCCACCCACCCATACATGTACAGTGGTATTGACCCACCCGCCCGCCCATACACGTACATGGTATTGACCCACCCATACACGTACAGAGGTATTGACCTACCTATACGTGTATGGGTGGGTGGGTGGGTCAATACCACTGTACGTTTATGGGTGGGCAGGTGGGTCAATACCACTATACGTGTATAGGTAGGTGGTTTATGCACCTACCTATACATACACGTACAGTAGTATTGACCCACCCACCCACCCACCCATACACATAGAGTGGTATTGACCAACCCACCCACCCATACATGTACAGTGGTATTGACATACATACAGTGGTATTGACCCACCTGCCCACCCATACACGTACAGTGGTATTGACCCACCTGCCCACCCATACACGTACAGTGGTATTGACCCACCTGTCCACCCATACACATACAGTGGTATTGACCCACTCGCCCACCCATACACGTACAGTGGTATTGACCCACCCACCCACCCATACACGTACAGTGGTATTGACCCACCCGCCCACCCATACACGTACAGTGGTATTGACCCACCTGCCCACCCATACACCTACAGTGGTATTGACCCACCTGCCCACCCATACACGTACAGTGGTATTGACATACATTGACCCACCCGCCCGCCCATACACGTACATGGTATTGACCACCCATACACGTACAGAGGTATTGACCTACCTATATACGTATAGTGGTATTGACCCACCCACCCACACATACACGTACATTGGTATTGACCCACCCGCCCACCCATACACATAGAGTGGTATTGCCCCACCCGCCCGCCCATACACGTACAGTGGTATTGAACTACCCACCCACCCATACACGTATAGTGGTATTGACCCACCTGCCCACCCATAAACGTACAATGGTATTGACCCACCCACCCACCCATACACGTACAGTGTTATTGACCTACTTATATACGTATAGTGGTATTGACCCACCTACCCACCCATACACGTATAGTGGTATTGACCCACCTACCCACCCATACACGTATAGTGGTATTGACCCACCCACCCACCCATACACGTACATTGGTATTGACCTACCCGCCCACCCATACACATAGAGTGGTATTGCCCCACCCGCCCACCCATACACGTACAGTGGTATTGACCCACCCACCCACCCATACACATAGAGTGGTATTGACCCACCCACCCACCCATACATGTACAGTGGTATTGACCCACCCGCCCGCCCATACACGTACATGGTATTGACCCACCCATACACGTACAGACCCACCTACCTATATACGTATAGTGGTATTGACCCACCCGCCCACCCATACACGTATAGTGGTATTGACCCACCAACCCACCCATACACGTACAGTGGTACTGTACACGTCATTACCTCTATACGTGTACAGGTCAATACCACTTTACGTGTATGGGTGGGCGGGTGGGTACAGGAGAGGGAATTATTCAATACCACTGTACGCGTATGGGTGCGCGGGTGGGTAAACACCACTGTACATGTATGGGTGGGTGGGTGGGTCAATACCACTGTACGTGTATGGTGCGCGGGTGGGTACAGAAGAGGGAATTATTCAATACCACTGTACGTGTATGGGTGGGCGGGTGGGTAAACACCACTGTACATGTATGGGTGGGCGGGTGGGTCAATACCACTCTATGTGTATGGGTGGGTGGTTGGGTCAATACCACTGTACGTGTATGGGTGGGCGGGTGGGTAAAAACCACTGTACATGTAGGGGTGAGTGGGTGGGTTTGATGATAATCGATTAGAATCATCAGATTTAGAAGAATTTATTATTTCAATAAGTGATTGAACGTCTTGGATCTGAATTAACGCCTTGGATCTGAGTTCATCCATGTGAAAGGAGACATTTGTAGTGTTAACTTCAAAATTCAGTATTGCGTTTTACACGACATTTAACATTAACGATAATGATTATGAGGAATCAAAATGTAATGTTCAACTGATAAATAATCATCAGAAAATAGTTATTTTAGAGACAGCATTTCATGTTTTTCTTTATTTGTTGTCTGAAAAGTAGATAGGTTCGTGAAGTGTGAAGAATACACAAAACCTTCACATTGTCTTTCACAAACTAACAGTGAAAGACTCTTGGAACATTTACTTGTTTAGCCTTAAGAGGCCATTTTAATACAGAACCGAATGAGTATTTGAATTAGTTAAGTTGATTATTTATTTGTACTTCAAGTCATATTTCTATTAAAAAATGTTATTTCAAACTTGTATGCATGCAGGAAGACGTTTATTTAACGTTCATTTACTAAAATGCGAAGTTTGTGATAACTGATATAAGATTGAACTGATGACTTTAATGAATCAAATTGATTGTAAATATGTTTACAAAAATGCATGTGATAGATTCACTTAGAAAAACATAAACTTATATATAATACGTGAAGCCGTTTTTTGTCAACTCAACTCCTCCCTTATTTCTTGACCAATTTAAATGGTTGAGGTGTCAAACAATTTGCTTCAATATCTCCTCACTGAATGGTGTGGGAAGCACTCAAAGTACGTTTTTCGGCCATAAGAATAAAATAGGGAGAGATTTAAATGAACCGAACCAAACAGATGTTCAAATGTAAATAATAATTTACAAAAAGTTTTAACAGTTGGATGTAAAAAATGGAGTTTGTGGGGGCGCACTCGAACTGGGTAACAGCCAAAAAGGGTTCACTAATCCTTACCTGATCTGTGCACCGGCCCATGTGCCGGTCTGTAGACAGCAGACAATTCCTCTAGTTGGTATGTAATGATAACGAGGTTTATAAGAAGTTTAAATATAAATATACTTAATTTGACAATAATGGCCATATTTGGTATTCAAATTTAATTATCTCAATAACTAATTAATGTACAAAATACCAGGTACGTAAATGTTGAACAATTTTATTTCCTGAACATTGATGTAATGATTTTTAAAATCTGACCATAAATAAATTAAGTCTGTTTACCAAAATACATGATAATATTGCTAAATTCCCGCAGTTCCGATCTTAACAAACGTTACACAAAGAATGTTTAGGGAATAACATATTGCTCCTGAGAGCCAAATTACTGAGTTTAAAATATTTCCGTTTAGCCATTTTACAGATATAAATTATTTAGTGAAAAAAGTATATAATAGATAAATGAAGGATTTTTGAACTTTAAGTTTATATAAGAAAAATTTTACTTGGTGTTGTATAAACTATTATTTATTTAATTTGCACGTCCTTTGGCAAATCATCTTGTATAATACATTTTTGGGGATTTGAACATTTTCCGTTCAACATAAAAATTACTGACTTTTTTTGAAATTGGTTTTACAAAACTTACTATTGACTTAATGAGATAATATATAACTAACATGTTTTCAACAAACTGTTTGAATTAACTTTTTGAAATATTCTTTTTCTCTAGTTAAAAATAATTTATTTTACACGTCGGACAAAGGTTTTGTCAACGCCCAAACATTTATTTGTTTGTTGAAGTCGCCTATAGACGTTCAGACGAAATGCGTTTTGTAAATAACTAATTTTGGGAGTTCAGGGAGCCGAAGGTTATGTTTAATGATGTGTAAATCAAACCAATGACGAGACAAGTATTTCAGTAGGCTACACACTAGAATAGGAGGCATGCATTTCCTCATTAGTCTTACGGTTCACTACCTAAGACCCTGCCTACCTAAGATTTGGAAAGTGCCCAGTTCAGGAGATTTAGTTGCCGCTGGTGACCAGTTCAGGTGATTTAGTTGCCGCTGATGATCAGTTCAGGTGACTTAGTTGCCGCTGGTGATCAGTTCAGGTGATTTAGTTGCCACTGATGATCAGTTCAGGTGATTTAGTTGCCGCTGGTGATCAGTTCAGGTGACTTAGTTGCCGCTGATGATCAGTTCAGGTGACTTAGTTGCCACTGATGATCAGTTCAGGTGATTTAGTTGCCGCTGGTGACCAGTTCAGGTGATTTAGTTGCCGCTGATGATCAGTTCAGGTGACTTAGTTGCCGCTGGTGATCAGTTCAGGTGACTTAGTTGCCGCTGGTGATCAGTTCAGGTGATTTAGTTGCCACTGATGATCAGTTCAGGTGATTTAGTTGCCGCTGGTGATCAGTTCAGGTGACTTAGTTGCCGCTGGTGACCAGTTCAGGTGATTTAGTTGCCGCTGATGATCAGTTCAGGTGACTTAGTTGCCGCTGGTGATCAGTTCAGGTGATTTAGTTGCCACTGATGATCAGTTCAGGTGATTTAGTTGCCGCTGGTGACCAGTTCAGGTGACTTAGTTGCCGCTGATGATCAGTTCAGGTGACTTAGTTGCCGCTGGTGATCAGTTCAGGTGATTTAGTTGCCACTGATGATCAGTTCAGGTGATTTAGTTGCCGCTGGTGATCAGTTCAGGCGAGCTGGTTTATAATATTGAGAAGGTTAGCTCTTTTATAATTATAAACCAGGAAAGAATGTAAGCATGGTTTTATTTACATTCGATTGTAGGACTCCGCTATACTGGACTTGAAGGTTTAAATTGTAATCTAATGCAGTTATCTAATTAATCTTAAGCCGTAAAAAAAAAAAAAAAAAAAAACACGTATGAAATAGGCAAGTAATATCATCATTGGGTGTTTATAATAATAAATAGGTTCAACGCAAGTAATGTGAGTGAACGGCTGTAAATAAATTAATTGGTATTGTGATTGTACGCTAAACAATTATCCTACTATTATTAATAGTAACCATTCACAGACCAAGGCTGGAGGCCGAGGTGTACCGAGTTCATTGAGCGATGGGGTTGGCACGCGAATCATGCAGGGGTGTCCCCTAATAATAAATAAATATGTAAAAGCATTTGCAAATATTTTAACAAAAGCTTAATAAAATTGTACTTTTTCTACATGCATAGTTTAGTTTTACAAATTATTGTTGAATTGAATAAATAGCATTATTAAAACATTTTATTTTGATAACTACTTTATAAACCAATGTTTTGAAGTATTTCCTAATGAGAAGGATTTATGATGTTCTCTTTCCTCCCATATTTACTCCACCAACTTATGAGAAGGATATACTGACAATATCCGTAATTACACATGTCCTAAACAAATTACATCGTATTGCTCAAAATCATGGCTAAACAATACCAATGAGTTGTGGCTCTCAGACCACTGTCATTGGGGGGGGGGGGAGGAGGGGGGGGGCGACGACGGACGACTGCCGGCTCGCTCATGCTGCATTTACCAACCGTTCCACGTACTGTATGTAGTACTATGGTCTGGAAGACACGTTGGTGATGATCCGGAACGAGGTGATCCATAAGACATATGGTGGAGGCAATGGAGTGGCATAATCAATATGATAAATAGCATTAGGGGTTTGAAAGGGGTGTTTGGACGTCCAAAGTGTTTAACGTTTGAAATAAACTATTTGGTTTGAAATGATGTATTTATGGTAAATATATTTTTAGCTTTCTCCAAGAATAATTTATTTTCTCTAATTACTATAGCGTGTACTTTGCATTAACCATCTAAGTTTATACATAAGTTTTACATACTCTAAAATAGTTCCACTTGTGAGTTTGGTCAGATCATCCTTGGTTCAGCTGTGAACAAACATCATCCTGATCCACTTACATGTAGACAAATAAAACAGATACCCTAGATCAGTAAGTCTTTTTATAGTGGAAGCAATATTCATTCTATTCAATATCATTGTCCGCGTAAAGGTGGATGGGTAGATCACTCATACTGTACGTATATGGCTGGGTTAGTTAGTCAATTACACTGTACGTGTATGTGTGGGTTAGTACATGTAATGTATAGAGGGGGCGGGAGAGTGAACACCACTTTATGTGTATGGTTGGGTGGGAGGGTTAGTACCATTGTACGTGTATAGATGGGTGGGAGGGTAATACCATTGTACGTGTATGGATGAACTTGTAACTCAATACTACTGTACGTGTACGGGTCAATATTACTGTACCTGTATAGGCGAGCTTGTGGGTCAATACTACTACACGTTTGCGGGTGGGTGGATTGGTTAATACCACTGTAATTATAGGGATAATCTTTTATGAATACGTGTGCAAGTGGGTGGGTGGATCAATACCACTGTACTTGTATGGGTGGGTGGGTGGATCAATTCTACTGTACTTATATGGGTGGGCGGATTGGTCAATACATACGTGTATAGTACAAGCGGGCTTGTGGGTGAGCAGGTCAATAACTGTCCATAATCAGTTAACTTTACAGGACATAAGTCTCTTGCAACCTATACGACATATTTAACAAACATTTTAAATATAACTCAATTAGTTTCCTGAGTAAAAGAAAAACAAATCAAGAATTTGTGAGACTTACATTTTTTTGTATTCATGAATTTTAAATAGTTTATAAAAATAAATAATTAGTTGCACAGACATAATAGCATTTAAATTACTGTATTTTATAGTTTGCTGTTTTATCGATCCTTATTACCACTTTTAAATATAAATTGATTCCCCCCCCTTTTTTGTTGGTTTTTCTTACGTACATTCGAATGTTAAGTAAGCATAGAATGACGTATTGTGACTATAAATAATACAATAAAATAATTACTTGTCTTATTTCCTAAAGGCAATAATATCACAGTGATAGGAATGAATGTTATAAATTATAGCAAATGAAAGGAAAAATAACGGCCGCTAACAGCTCCATGATTTATTTAGTTAAACAAATTTTGAATATCATGTTGTAACAGTTCACGTTTATTAGTTCTCAGGATTCATATTCACAAATAAACATATTTACACTATTCTTTACAAAAGACGCGTCCTTTGCATGAATGAATAAACATTAGTTTTACATATAAATCACATTCATAATTCTATATCACGCACACGCTTTAGAATAGCAGGTTTGTGAGTAGTATTATTAGAAACATAATAATCAATATATTATTAGTATAAAAACCACATCCTGAAGTATATGTACTTTCTTGAATGGTGGAAAGACAGCGCACTCTGTCTATAAACATACTCTAAACTCAAGAGTGAGCCTTGTATTGCAATATATTTAAACAGACGATATAGCACATCCACTTAGGGAGTTCATTTCGATTGTTTGAGACCAGGTTAGAAGAAATTGGCAGCTTGAAAGAGTTGGCGTCAGGACTTTAAGTTTGAGTTAAAGGGCTGTATCCAACTTCTGTCCCATGGCCAGGCAGACGACCCCGGCAGGTTTAAACTCACCAACATCCGTCCAATGGTCAGGCAGACGACTCCGGCAGGTTTACACGGACCAACTTCCGTCCCATGGCCAGGCAGACGACCCCGGCAGGTTTAAACTCACCAACATCCGTCCAATGGCCAGGCAGACGACCCCGGCATGTTTAAACTCACCAACATCCGTCCAATGGCCAGGCAGACGACCCAGGCATGTTTAAACTCACCAACTACCGTCCTATGGCCAGGCAGATGACCCCTGGCAGGTTTAAACTCACCAACATCCGTCCAATGGCCAGGCAGACGACTCCGGCAGGTTTACACGGACCAACTTCCGTCCCATGGCCAGGCAGACGACCCCGGCAGGTTTAATCTCACCAACATCCGTCCAATGGCCAGGCAGACGACCCCGGCATGTTTAAACTCACCAACTTCCGTCCCATGGCCAGGCAGACGACACCGGCAGGTTTAAACTCACCAACTTCTGTCCAATGGCCAGGCAGACGACCCTGGCATGTTTAAACTTACCAACTTCTGTCCCATGGCCAGGCAGACGACCCAGGCATGTTTAAACTCACCAACATCCGTCCAATGGCCAGGCAGACGACCACGGCAGGTTTACACTCACCAACTTCTATCCCATGGCCAGGGAGACGACCACGGCAGGTTTAAATTCACCAACTTCCGTCCCATGGCCAGGCAGATGACTCCGGCAGGTTTAAACTCACCAACATCCGTCTAATGGCCAGGCAGACGACTCCGGCAGGTTTAAATTCACCAACTTCCGTCCCATGGCCAAGCAGACGACTCCGGCAGGTTTAAACTCACCAACATCCGTCCAATGGCCAGGCAGACGACTCCGGCAGGTTTACACTGACCAACTTCTGTCCCATGGCCAGGCAGACGACCCTGGCATGTTTAAACTCACCAACTTCCGTCCCATGGCCAAGCAGACGACTCCGGCAGGTTTAAACTCACCAACTTTCGTCCCATGGCCAAGGAGAAGACCTCAGCAGGTTTAAACTCACCAACCTTCATCCTATGGCCAAGCAGAAGACCTCGGCAGGTTTAAATTACACTTTTACTTGGAATGGAACCTCAGAACTGCTAAGGATCACAGATATTTACGATATTATTTGGAATAATAATGTTATTATTAATTTGCAACTCAGAATTAATTATTTATATTCTATTATTAAATTATATACACTGGCATCATGTTAAAATACATCTAGCACGTACTACGTATATCTTCATTACTTAAGTTGTAAAAATCAGTGCACTCTTGCGCTGATCCGCACTCGACTGTCTGCGGCTGTGGAACTGTAACGTGTGGAACAATATAAATATTTAGGTGTAATATTAGATCAAAAACTGTGTTGGGGACCCCACGTTCAATATGTTAAGACGTCCTTAAGAAAATTTATTTACGCGTTCACTCAGCTGAGCGAAGTGTTGAGTGTGGATCAGTGCAGGACTGTGTACTACGCCTACGTGCAGTCCGTGTTGCAGTACGGTATACTGGGGGTGGGGTGGAGCAGCCGCCGATGTGTTGGAGCCGCTTGCGGTCACAGAGGTCGATCATTAAAATTGCTTTAAGAAAATATTACAGATATCCAACTTACAGACTTTTTAATGAATTTCCTGTGCTGAATATTAGGCAACTTTTATTCATAAAAAACAATAAATCTCTATTTAACAAAATTGAACATAATTATTTAACAAGATATAGGTCAAATTACGGTTACACAATACCAAGGCTTACCAGAAATTCTGAATCAATAAATACGTTTTATATTGCACAAATATTATACAGAAATCTTCCTGTAACAATAACAGAGGCGGAGATTGACAGTGTTGCCATATACAAGAGGAAGGTGGGAAAGTGGCTGTATGCTATTGGCTGGGAAGCCGCAGAGTCCCTTATACGAGGGACTCGTATATTCACCGTACACCTAAGTCGTTCCAAAGATGAGGGAAACAAAGGTAGTTGGACATTTGCCATCATTACGTGAAAATTAACAATCACGACGTCTCGATTTGGTAAAACCCAAACCTTTTTCAAGTGCTAAAAACTAAATTACATCTACACAAGCATGTTATAAAACTACGTTCTTAAACGAATAAACTTATCTACTTTAATAATTATCTACATTTTAACCTAGATCCTAGAATGGGGTACAACAAAATGATTTCTACTAAATATAAATTTTTTTTATATTTAGTAGAAATCATTTTGTTGTACCTCATTCTAGGATCTAGGTTAAAATGTAGATAATTATTAAAGTAGATAAGTTTATTAGTTTAAGAACGTAGTTTTATAACATGTTTGTGTAGATGTAATTTAGTTTTTAGCACTTGAAAAAGGTATGGGTTTTACCAAATCGAAACGTCGTGATTGTTAATTTTCACGTAATGATGGCAAATGTCCAACTACCTTTGTCTCCCTCATCTGATACTCCATCATTAACAAATTTCAAAAACAAAGTCGTTCCAAAGGTGATGTTTTTAGTTTCTTTGGATGTTCTGATGTATGATAATCATAATTTTTCTCTAAAGTTCATTCCCGTACAATATTTATTACTTTTCTTTCTTAATATGTTTTTATTATTATAATGCAATTCAATGTAATTATTTAATAATTGTTTAAGTTGTATCTCTATTTTTTTTTTTCATATTAATACATTGAAAATTTGTATGTTTAATAACAAGTAATTTAATAATCTAAGTCTTGTAAGTTAGTAATTTAAGTTTTTAAATTTGTTATTACGTAATAATATAATAGATGGAAGAATATTACATTTTTTATGTTTCATTTAGATTTATGCAGAATCTTGTTAATATAAGAACTCTTCCCCCCGCACAGACGTGTAGTCTATGCGGGGAATAATTCCATTATTTATGATTTTGTTATATTCTATTATTGTTGTTATGTGGAATAAATATAATTTGATTTGATTTGTAACTTAGTAGCTAGAGTCAAATAATTTGTGATACCTTACTGTTTCAAAATTACTAATTGATAGTTATAGCAAAGAGATTAACATGACTGACGAAAGCTTTATGACAATTTTTGTAGGTATTTTATAAAACCAACAAGTTACGTGTCATCTTAAAATTTTCTGGAAACATACTAAATGTTCTTAGACTTATAACATTGCACTTTATTTTAATCGTACTAATGTGCTTTGGAGCTTTACCAATGATGGCGGTTTTCTAACTTTGCTTTGGAACTTTACCAATGTTGGCGGTTTTCTAACTTTGCTTTGGAACTTTACCATTGTTGGCGGTTTTCTAACTTTGCTTTGGAACTTTACCATTGTTGGCGGTTTTCTAACTTTGCTTTGGAACTTTACCAATGTTGGCGGTTTTCTAACTTTGCTTTGGAAATTTACCAATGTTGGCGGTTTTCTAACTTTGCTTTGGAACTTTACCAATGTTGGCAGTTTTCTAACTTTGCTTTGGAACTTTACCAATGTTGGCGGTTTTATAACTTTGCTTTGGAACTTTACCAATGTTGGCGGTTTTCTAACTTTGCTTTGGAACTTTACCATTGTTGGCGGTTGTCTAACTTTGCTTTGGAACTTTACCAATGTTGGCGGTTTTCTAACTTTGCTTTGAAAATTTACCAATGTTGGTGGTTTTCTAACTTTGCTTTGGAACTTTACCATTGTTGGCGGTTTTCTAACTTTGCTTTGGAAATTTACCAATGTTGGCGGTTTTCTAACTTTGCTTTGGAACTTTACCATTGTTGGCAGTTTTCTAACTTTGCTTTGGAACTTTACCAATGTTGGTGGTTTTCTAACTTTGCTTTGGAACTTTACCAATGTTGGTGGTTTTCTAACTTTGCTTTGGAACTTTACCATTGTTGGCGGTTGTCTAACTTTGCTTTGGAACTTTACCAATGTTGGCGGTTTTCTAAATTTGCTTTGAAAATTTACCAATATTGGTGGTTTTCTAACTTTGCTTTGGAACTTTACCATTGTTGGTGGTTTTCTAACTTTGCTTTGGAACTTTACCAATGTTGGCGGTTTTCTAACTTTGCTTTGGAACTTTACTATTGTTGGCAGTTTTCTAATTTTGCTTTGGAACTCTAACATTGTTGGCGGTTTTCTAACTTTGCTTTGGAACTTTACCATTGTTGGCGGTTATCTAACTTTGCTTTGGAACTCTACCATTTTTGGCGGTTTTCTATCTTTGTTTTGGAACTTTACCATTGTTGGCAGTTTTCTACCTTTGTTTTGGAACTTTACCATTGTTGGCGGTTTTCTACCTTTGCTTTGGAACTCTACCATTGTTAGCGGTTTTCCATCTTTGCACGGAATATCTCCAATGTTAATTTAATAGCTTTAAATTTCATAAACTATTCAATATATCAGAGGTAAAATCTTTCGTCCTATAAATAACGGAAGTAAATGGTAACATCCTTACACAGCAGCTTCTCTCTCTCTCTCTCTGTCTCTCTCCTGGAACAACATTCAAAATTGGCATTCTAAGATTGAGATTAATAAATTAATTATAAAATAAATATAATACAGCACGGATAATCAAACTTTAATAAACATTTAATGATATTAAAATTGTATTCCTTTAGTTTATTAAAATTAATGTAGGTTACACGTTTATATAAACCTCTATAATAAACTCACAAGTCACATAAAACATAATAACATGAAAATATTAATGATACTAACCATGAGAAAGTATGAACTAAAACCTATCGAATTTGTAGATAAAAAGATAGTAATAGAGAAAAACCACACATTGGCACTCACTTAGCGATGCAGTGTAGCTTGTAACCACTAGAGTCGGCACTGGTGGTGCAGTGATGTAACCCAGCTACTTGGGGACAAAGTGTCGAGGAGATTGTAGGCGATAGGTTCTAAACTCGGTCCTCTTAACACCAACACGGCGTCCACTCAATGGTTGCCATTGACGTGGACACTACTAGACTCATCTGGGGTGTACATGTTGGTTGGTAGTCAAGGTTCAGATGTTGTGAAGGGAAGATAATTGAGTGTCAGGCTTGTGATATCTTTACCTATCAATATCACCATGAACGACAACTTGACAATTCAGTACCTTGACTTGCGGAGTAGGTTGGCATGGACATGGGGGGTTGTGGGAGCCTGGGAGCTGTCTAACTGGTTGAGGGACAGTAGTTGATGAGTTTTGATATGGCATAACCCTACTTAGATTCCATACTTTAAGTTGATGAGTTTGGATATTACAAAAGGCCCTCAAACCACTGGTCAGTTTGGATACGCCCGAGTTAAAGATAGCGCTGGTTCGAATCTTAGCCTGGACTGGGACTTTTTATTAGTAATGTTGACCTTACGGCGTGGCTGATCAAGAGAAACTGAAGCAGCTCCAGTCAGCTTCCTGTAAATGTGGCAACGCCGGGAAACCCACTGCCGATTGTTGGCTGAGCTACGACAAGCGACCCTTAAACTGAACCCCTAGTTTCCTAACTAGAGACCCATTCGTTGACTGAGGTACGATGAGTGACCCTCAATACTGAACCCCTAGTTTCCTAACTAGAGACCCATTCGTTGGCTGAGGTACGATGAGCGACCCTCAATACTGAACCCTAGTTTCCTAACTAGAGACCCATTGGTTGGCTGAGGTACGATGAGCGACCCTCAATACTGAACCCTAGTTTCCTAACTAGAGACCCATTCGTTGGCTGAGGTACGATGAGTGACCCTCAATAATTAACCCTAGTTTCCTAACTAGAGACCCATTCGTTGGCTGAGGTACGATGAGTGACCCTCAATACTGAACCCCTAGTTTCCTAACTAGAGACCCATTCGTTGGCTGAGGTACGATGAGTGACCCTCAATACTGAACCCTAGTTTCCTAACTAGAGACCCATTTGTTGGCTGAGGTACGACAAGCGACCCTCAAACTGAACCTCTAGTTTGCTAACTAGAGATCCACTCTGAGCACTATTGGACGCGACCTTTGTTTCTTTATTTTTGTGCCTTATAAAATGAACGGAAGTGTAAAACACCACATTGCATTGGTCTAATAATCAGGCTAGATTTGTCTAACAGCCTGTAACAAGACTACACTCAAATCATGATTCATACTCGAAAATTGTTACGTAACTACCAAATTAACAAATACAGTATAGTAATAAATCCTGTATATGAACGCGCTCTACCATTGAACAACATACGTTTCGTCTTATCGTACCTTCAAACTCTACACTCAAACTTATTTTAGGAAATATAGTTTAAACATTAAGTTACTTATATACATATTATTTAATTGATTTATTTACCTACATAAAATGTTGGATAAACCCATTTCTGTATATAATATTTTCCACTATTCCCGGGTTGTCCTTTCCACTATTGAAGTGGACTGCCGGACGACAAAGAATACCACTCAAAATGATTCTTGACACTAAGCAGCTCGTGTCATTACTAATAACTACAGATTCTGGTAACAAACTGCATCAAGGTGTTATTTACAGTATTTACATCACCAAACTTTTCACCCACACTACCTACCCATGCACGTACTGTGTTATTGGCCCACTCGTCCTCCCTGACACGTACTGTGTTATTGTCCCACTCGCCCTCCCTGACACGTACAGTGGAATTGGCTCACTCGCTCGCCCTTTCACTTACAGTGGAATTGGCTCACCCGCACGCCCTGTCACTTACAGTGAAATTGGCTCACTCGCCCGCCCTGTCACTTACAGTGGAATCGGCACACCTATACACGTACCATTTGGTTGAGGGAATGATGAAACAATGGGCAAACTGTATGCTGGTGGGTTAAGATTTTTCTCTTGAGACGAGGATGGTTGGTGACGAGTAGAACGGATCATTGAGAAAAATGAGATATAGGATCGTAAAGATGTAACAAGACTACACTTATATATGGCTTATTCGACAATACTCAAGTCACACCAACAAATTATTGTAATAAACATCGCACTGTAAACATAATACTTCTTACAGCACCGAGTTGACGGGAACAAAGCTCGCTGAGTCATTATCACAAGGTACCCGTTATCAATCCCGCAACTCACTGCTTACATTACATTATTCATGGGACAGCGATGCCGCTCCTTCCTTCCCATCTCAAGGTCGATCTTCAGCGACTGAAATCGCATTCGCCACGCTCAAGCCCTTGAACTTTATAAGAACTTTAATTGGCCTGCTCAGGAAGATAGTTAATACCAGTCCATTTTACATAATAAGAGATTCAACAATAATATAGCATTAGATATTTTGTAAATAGTAATTTGCCTAGAACAACTTTTACTTCTATCTATAGCATCACAAGTAATACTAAAAATAGTATAATTATTGTAAAATAAGACACTTTCTCTTAAAGATGAGCCAATTTTAAGGTGTATTAATTGTGAATATTGAGTTGTAAGACCATTAATGTGATTTATAATAAACGTAATTTTCAATGAATGGTTTCTGAAGGTGGTCTTTCTACCTTCAAGGTGATGATACGAGATCTATATTGTTAAACCATTTGAGGTTCTCATGCTCTTGAAAGTAGAGGTTTGTTGTTAAGTTTTATCAAGTTTAATACTATATTTTACGAAAAATCAAATTTTAGGTGAGAGCCAAAAAAAAGGTTCTGGGCATCCCACATAATCATCACAGAATCAGAGATGAAGACCATTACAATATATACCACCACTGTGTGAACGTTTTCGTGGATAAATTTGTACAAAATTAAATTAAATAACTAAATAAATGAAAATAACTCACCGTGGATACATTGGGTGCTTTGTCTCCAAAGATTTCTTCTCGATACAGTTGCGTACCTTACTTCTCCTTAAAGTTCAGTTTGAGAAGAAGGTTAGTTTAGATTAAACAAATAGCACTTTATGTTGAAGTTACCCAAAACAAATAAGTGAAGGAGAAATAAATAAACAAATAAAACATTTTCTTCATTTTTAAATCGCAATATTTTGAGACTGAAGAAAGTATAGAAAGAATTTTTCTTATCTTGATCTATAAAAATGTTTAAGAAAAATTGTCTATCATGCTTATTTACTAGGGAATTATACTCTGATATTATAATAATTACCCATTCGAATATACAAATGCTATACAATTTACAAAGTAAGCCAAAACAATGTTCTCACGTTTTAACAAGACAGATTTTTATTGCTTCTGAAATCTGTCTTGAAAAAAGTCTTACCACAATACTTACCCAATCAGAATGTGATCATTTTCAGGTTATTATGTCACTAGGTAATATGAACTATATTGTAATCGAATCTTACCCGAACGAACAAGTAGCTTAAGAAATTAAAGTATTGTGTAACTTACTGTATTATAGCAATTATTCCCCAACTGTTTTACATTGAAGACCCTTCTTGTGAGGTCGTCCTAAATGATTCATACTTGGGAGCTAGCCAAGGCAGCTGGGCCATTCCAGACGAATTTGGTAATACCTCATAAAGAGACGTGTTAGAAATCTGGGGAGTCACTTGAAGAACTGTGTTACCTTTACAAGACTGCTTGGCCTTTTTGAGAGTTATAGCAGTAACACAATCCTTCTAAATTAGTCACAAAAAACTAATTTGCAACTATCAGTTGCAGTGATTTCTATGGTTTATGGTACTCCCACTACCTTACATATCACTTAATGGTCCCTCCCACCTACTCTTTATAGATCCTAAGTAACACAGTAACAGTTTGTGCAAATGAACAAATTATCCATAAAACTCATAGTTCCAAAACTGAAAAGATGAACAATTTGTAAAAAAGCAAGACATGTTCACTCACCTACAATCATTATAAGGGATATTCATAATTAGTAAGAACCAGATATAAAATTTGGTATTTAGCAATAGGAATTCTAAACTCACACGGTGCACTTGATTTTCAGTTAAAAAATTTAAAACATTGCTCTGTTTGGAACCAATATATTAAAAATACTAAAAATGAAAAAGGAACTTATTTTTTAACCAACACACTCAGTTAAGGCATAAAATCAATAGTGTTCTTATCCTTTGTCAATATATAATTCAGGACAAAGAAATTATCGTACGGCCTCAAAAATCTAAAAGGAAAATACTTGTAAAAACAACGATTCAAAACATATACCTAAGTCGGGTTTAAGCTCTGCTTTGCTGGCCTAAAATCAAATGTTTCTTATCTGAGTATAATCAGAGAATTATAATGGAGGGAATAAAGAAATGATTATGGTGCAGTAAAGAATGGAAAAGTTGTTTATTTTAAAGTACCATGTCATAAAATTTCAATGGCCCCTTTAATACACCGGCATCTTGGCACAGTACTGTAACCAGCTCCTTGGGGGCTAAGTGAAGAGGGGATTGTAGGCGACAAGTTCTGTTCTTCCGACAAGTCTTCCAAACACCGACATGGCGTCCACTCAAAGATACCATTAACATGAACAATTCTAGAGGTCTGGTGTGTCCATGTTGGGGTGTGTCCAGGATAAAAAAACTTAGTTTCGGGATTGACAGCCGGCCGAAAATCAGACCAATACTGTGTGGTTCGTATTCCATGCTGCCGCAGGTCCCTTAGATTCCATATCGGGCTAAATTAAGTTTTATAATGAGCAGCCGGCCTTGGTTTGTTATATCACACTCATTAACTTATCATATAACCCCTCCCCCATATCTTAACGACCTGCTTAAGTGTAGCTCACGTAGTTAAGTGCGAGTGTCCGTCATGACACAGACGTTAACGCAGACGTAATTTCATTTTGGAATTCTTAGGATGGTCAGAAATTACTCATTAAATAGTAGAGAGTATCAAGCTTGTGTTTTCTGACAAATCTTGCATTAGTAATGCCTACCATCAGCAGATATGCTAATCTAGGATTTATTTACACACGCGGATGACAAATCTGTTGATTATTTATTCAAAAACTACTAATATAACTAACGGAATGAAAGAGAAAGCAAGAATTCTTTTACCTCTGGCAATACTATATTTTAACACCTCACTCGCACGCAAATTAGGCATTGCGATATTTGAAGCCTCTAAAACTGGCATCATGACCCAGTTTGGGTTACCTAACACAGCGTTAAGTACCTGGTGCATGCTTAGAAAGTACTAATCCTTAAAATGTAGTAATATCTTATTATAATCCCGACTGTTGTTAATGAAACTCAAGGCAAACACGTAATTGTTTATAAATTTACAATTTGCCTTTGGAACATTATTTATTTAAATCATAGCTAAAGCTATTTGCTTGACTTTGATGTCACTGATTATTAAATTTATGGTCAATTTCAAAATTAGTTGCAAGCTTTGACATGGAGATCTTGTATTAAAATTTGCCTAAGCGCTGAATAAGCTTTTCTTAGCCAAGCAAGAGTTTATGTATCATCTATGTAATTCATCTTTATATTAATTTACTTATTAGAAAATCAAATAAATGGTTGTTCCATATTTATCTTTCAAGAGGTACAGATAAAAAAATTTCAATCTTAAGGGATTAGCTAATTAGTCCCAGCTGCATTAAGAAATATTTCAAATGTAAACTTAATAGTGAGAATGCCTATACTGACTCATCCTCGTTTATGATGTACGAACAGAGAGAAATTTATTAACATATGTTTGGACTTTTCTCCTTCTTTGCATTTGGTTTCTATGTGAGTAAATTGTTAATTTGGAGCCTCGCTCAAATATGTTTTCAACCATTAAGGCTTAGTTGTACATTTCCTGCTAAAGTCCTATCAAACTAACACTTTATTGAGATTTATAATTTTATCTAGGCAGGAACAGCTCAGGATGTAATCTTCAAACTGCGGAGTTAGAATTGCAAGTGTAATCTCAACTAAGGGGACGGTTGATACTTCATCCCTTGAAAATAAAAATGTCACACAGCCCTGAGGGCCTTGTAAACTCCCAGGTAAGGTTTCATGTATAGAAATAAAATGAATTAAATCAGAACACTCAATAAGAATTTTATACTTTTTCTACGGTGAATTTACTGTATATTTATTTAAGACTAGGCCTAACGCAGAGGGAAAGCTTCACCCCAATCTTGCGTGAAATTTGCTTTATTAGGTAAGTTAGTTTTTAATTTTACACTAAACTTGGATGTGTTTCGATTATGTAAGTAATCTTCTACAATATTTGTCATTTTTAATAATTTGTTAGTAGACAAGCTATATATTTTTAAACTACCAAAACATCGACGTGTATTTGGATTTCGGCAAAACATTCGTTTGATTAATTGCCAACAAACTTTACATTTTCACCCCTTTTTGGCATCAGATTTACAAAATATATCAATTTTAACATAATTTGAGATCCACTATTGTAATTATGACGGCTTGTTAAGTATGCCAATTATTATTGAAAGAATATGACAAAAAAACCTAAATATTACCTGAGGATTATACTGTCTTAACCACCCATTCAGCAATGCTATTTTCATAGGTAAATAAGGCTACTGATTGATATCATATCATCTTAAATGTACCGTATTTTAAAATAGGAACTTATTTAGATAGAGGAATCAACTGATTTTCACAGTAAAAAGTACTAAACTATATGTTATAAAATTACCATAAGTACGTAACTACAGTTTCAGAACAGTTATAACAATTACCATGAGTAAGTAACTACAGTTTCAGAACAGTTATAACAATTACCATGAGTACGTAACTACAGTTTCAGAACAGTTATAACAATTACCATGAGTACGTAACTACAGTTTCAGAACAGTTATAACAATTACCATGAGTACGTAACTACAGTTTCAGAACAGTTATAACAATTACCATGAGTACATAACTACAGTTTCAGAACAGTTATAACAATTACCATGAGTACATAACTACAGTTTCAGAACAGTTATAACAATTACCATGAGTACGTAACTACAGTTTCAGAACAGTTATAACAATTACCATGAGTACGTAACTACAGTTTCATTACAGTTGTAACAATTACCATGAGTACGTAACTACAGTTTCAGAACAGTTATAACAATTACCATGAGTACGTAACTACAGTTTCATTACAGTTATAACAATTACCATGAGTACGTAACTACAGTTTCAGAACAGTTATAACAATTACCATGAGTACGTAACTACAGTTTCAGAACAGTTATAACAATTACCATGAGTACGTAACTACAGTTTCAGAACAGTTATAACAATTACCATGAGTACGTAACTACAGTTTCAGAACAGTTATAACAATTACCATGAGTACGTAACTACAGTTTCAGAACAGTTATAACAATTACCATGAGTACGTAACTACAGTTTCAGAACAGTTATAACAATTAATTCTCTTTGTTTACTACAACCTATTACATTTTAACAACTTCCATAATTTAAATCTTGAGTCTTAATAGTCAGTTGACCCACAACAATCTGTTTATGTTGTACAATCACGTTTAAATGTTTATTCAACCACATAAACAATAAGTGGTTGCATAAAACCACATTAACATTTTTTGATTTTTTTTAAGAACCTTTACATAATTAATTGATAACTTAATAAATCTCAACATTTCAACAAACACTAATTTTCATCGTATTTAACAAATACATTTCATTCAATAGTTTTTAATGTTTTTTACTTATGAGGATGTGTAGAAAATTATATCGATTTCATAACTTTCATAACAAACATCAGCTGGGGATGGCGAATACTTGTTCTTGTGATTACACATTCGTTAACTTATTGAAACTGAGATATGTTCTTCTTCTTTTATCTGTATTTATTTTTCTCTTAGAATACAAATTTTTATAAATTATGATAGTGATGAAGAACTAAAAATTATTTCATATGATGAACAGCATGGGGTATTTTAATAGGTAAACCATCCGGCAAATTGGGATGCAATAGCTTCAACTCTCTAGTCTACGTGTATGATAGGTAGATAATATATGGGGATTTCCAATGGTTAAAGTGTTTACGAAACAAACACGTTTCGACAGGAATGACAAACTCCAGTCGTCTTCAGGTATACTTACTAACTTACCCTACATCTAAACTTATTTTTTCTCCCTTAACCCTTTTACCCCTTTATTAAGTATGTGACATGATTTGACTCTTTTACAAATGTTATTTTCAATCTTTTACAAAGCCCTAATCTTACTTCTAGTTCCAGCTCCATACTAAGAATCAACAGTTGTGTGAAAGATACTTATTAGCATTGGATTGTTCATGATAGGTAGACAATATCCTCTACTTGTATAGGTAGATAAATGGAACGGCTATTTATCAATTTAGCAACAGCTATGACAACTAATATAATATCTCGTGGAATCTGAACCATATACTATTGGTCTGATTTCCGTATCATATTTGTATTGTTTTTTTTACATCATCTGAAACCTAATAACAGTAAAATATAGTTTCATCAAATATCATACTTAATATAGACTCTCCCAGTAATGCCCATGCTGATGGTAATGATTGAGTGGGGAATTTATTGGTAATAACACTAAGAATCGGAAAGAATTTATCATCTACAGTCTCAAGCAAACTTAACCTCCAAGTAAGCTTCACGCCACAGAACTGAATTTTACATATAAAAATAGCTGGTACAAAAATATTTGAGTAAAATATCACAGTAGTGTTGTATTAAACCTATTTCATAATCATGTATTCCTTAACACACTCCCAAATGTCCTGCAGCCTTCTTCGATGAGTTCATGTAATGACATACGATGCTAACTCAGCCCCCCTAAGGTCGAGGCCGCTACCGGTAGGCCTTGCAGGATGTACCATCCCAGAGTTATGTCCTGTATCTCACTCACAGGACCTGTCTCAAGGTCATAGGCTTGTCCAGACAGCCCTCCCATAATGAACAGTTGATTTACGGTATTTACCAGTAAGTATGTAAGACATGTCAGCTTTGTCCGTACAACAATAGAGATTCATTATGAAAGTTATTTATCCACGTCCTTCACTTTGTTTTTGAGAAATCGCTAACGTCGTTTCAAATTAATGATTACTCTTTGTTTTTGGGGTCGTCTCATGTTCCTTAGCCCATATTTTGAGACGCGTAAGTCATGTGGTTCTTTAATATTACTCTATGATTATCTACACCTGTAGATGTGTTTCTCTACATTAACACATTGACTGCCATGTGTATCATATATGATGCACAATTGGATTGCCACTGAACCAATTTTAGTAAAAAACACAAATTTAGATGGAATTTAGCATTGAAAACATATTGCTGTGGCCTGTGATAACACAAAAATGCCAGGCATTATTTTCCTCAGCTTTATAATTTGGGCCATCACTTTTTTTAAAATTACTACATTTTAGGCTGTTAATAAACTTAAAAAATGTTTTGTTATATACCCATTGTATTATTACAATCCGAAATTATGGAAATATACTGTTACTAAATATGTAAAAAAAAAAAAACAAAACAAAAACTAGCAATAAAAGGACAAACATATACGTTTTTGTGTGGTTTTCGTCTCAGTTCTCGCACATGATTATTGAAGCATGCACGGCACATAAATGGCCTACATTCACAGGTGTCACAAATCACGAGGTTCTGCTTTGCCATTGATATTTTCCCACAAAGGCATTGTAACCCTAATATTCCTTTAGCCTCATAGCAGCTTTAGTACTTTCCTCTGAGGTTTTTTCTGAGGACCCTTTCTCAAACAATTGATAAAACGATGAGTAGGCCTTCCAACCGATCTTTTTGGTCTATCCACCCTGTACTTTGGCAAGAACAAAATAATGTTTTCTCTATATTTTTTGATCGATATTATGGTCCCTGTATTTTCTACATACAGGAATTGTGTATAGACTACAACCATTGCCCTCACGATTTCGACAGCTAGTTTTCTGTACCACTTCGTTCCTCGACGCAATGGTAAGTGGCCATTTGGTCACTTATGCAAATAGCAAACATTCCTTCATTGTATAGCATGACATATTTTGGTTTTATATGTTTTTATTGGTTTAAAACAAATAGTTTTACTCTTTCTATTCTATTTACAAATAATATAATTTTAAGTATTTATACATTAAAACACTATTTTAATAATTAAATCAATAATCTGACGAATTATTTTTGAATTATTATTTATATTATATCTATATACTAATAATATATATTTATTTGTATTTTTTAAGTAAATAATCTTTAAATTTCCAAAAAAAAAAAAAAAAAAAAGAAAAAAAAAAGGCATGTTTGTTGGCTATTTCATTTTTAAATCATAATTAAACCTAATATAAACTTTATGTATTGAAAATTGAAGAGAATTTATTTTCAATTTATACATACTCTTTAAGAAGGACTTTTTGAACATGGAAATGTTAATAAATAGTTATATAAAGGATGTACGTACGTAAAGAAACAGCTATACAACATAAACACATATATGTATCATATCATAATATTTTCCTGCCCTTTCAAAGTATTTAAAAAAAGTTAGGTCTCTAGGTATTTTGAGGAATATGTTTAAAATGGACAACAAAAGCTGTACATGACAGACAAAAGGAAGACATTAATTACACCAGACATTTATATTTCCTATGCACAATAATGTGTACAAGACTATATTCCCTCTCTCACAGTACCTCGAGGATACACACTGTCTGTTGATGCAGATGCGGACCCAAGTTGCGCAACGATGAATGCATTCTGTCCCATTAATAGCAACTCTCACGCCGCTGTTTATGGTAGGCGGGCCAAACCCCCTCCCGCTGACCCCAGAGTTATGACCCCTTGATGCAATAGCCTCAGATGACATGTTTGGAGGATTACGCTCGTATCACTTTTATTACAATGAGATTACCACTTAATTGCTACTGCAGTTTTATTACTTGGGTAGGTCTACTGCTTTTTGAGGTTAGGTATTTTGCAAACAGGTTTTTGAGTCGTCGGATTAACTGTGTGTTTATGAGTTGTAAGGTTTATAATTTGGTCTCTATCAACAACGATTGTATAACAGTTGTCATTAGATATGAAAATTGTCAATAATTATTTTATAACAGGACTTTTAGGAAATTGATATTTAAGTATAATTTAGAGGAAATATTAATACATTCTTTAAATTTAACATACTGAACGCATATTCGGCTCTAAACTAGTTTCAAAAAGAAGATATAAAATTGGTGAAGACTTCTGTAGTTAGTTGACGAGAGAAAGTTTACAAGAAAGTAAATTTAGGTTTTTACTGTCAATATAATAAGACATTATAATCGGTTATAAACATTTTTTTATATGTTGGACATGCACTTGTAACATAAAAAGAGATTTTAATAATACTGGTTTAGTAAAAACAAGTTTTGCGTGATACAAGATAATTTAGTTCTATAATATTTTTACTAATTTTTTATCAGTTCCTAACTTAAAATTAAGCGTATTACACTACATGAATGTAATAGTGATTGAATAGTATAATAATATTATTTATTAACTTCCAGCAAGCACATATTATATTATTCTTCAATCTCGTTTCTTACTGGATATATAATTTAATATTATAAGATGAAACAAACATTCTAGTAAATAGTTTTTTAAATTTTATTAGGCCTTTCGATAACAAAGTTACCATCTTAAGACTCACAAACTATATCAATATTGTTTACATTTGATTGATTGATTGATTACAAACTCAATCGATTGCAAACATATTATATTTATTAAATTTAAGCAAAGAAGAATGTACTGAAGTTTATTATTGAATAAGGAATTTCTTTGACTAACCTTGATTTGTTTAACGATTTAGTTTTTGTTTTCAATGATAATTGCTACAATGACAGTGTTAGACTAATCACTCAACGAGATATATTCTGAGAGAGTTATGAACAATTAGGAACGTAACGTTTGGTAAGCAAATAACATTAAAACTCAGCTATTGTTCACTTTTTTAATTTCTTAGCTTGGTTTAATTTCTTGAATTACGTTATTGGTTTAGTTACTAAACAATTTGTTTAAGGGCCAACATTTGGGTTTAATACGATCCTCAGAAGAGAGAAAGATATTTTTCGACAGATCTCCAAAACTGTTTAACTCCATAAGACTCGGGATTTTTTAGTCACCATAAAGGTACTACGAATATTTAGTTTTATTGTTAAAAAAAAAAATCATTTAACGATTAAAAACTATAATGAAAAGAGAATGTTTAGTATTGTTAATACATTGAGTGTCATATCAAAATATAATTTCAACTTTGGTAAAATGCCTTTTCTATCCCGTACACATTTCGAGAAAATACCTCAAAGTTTTAAAGAGCGTCATATTAACAATCCACTTGCTCAAAACTTGAATTCAATTAAATTAGGAAGGAAATTGTTAAAGGCTATAAGTCCCAAATCATTTTTTTCTCACGGTTACGGGATATGGGGATGCAAGCTCACAATAAAAAAAATAGGAGGTAAAGCTTCAATTAGATGAATCCTATTAATTTACCCACGTGAAATACGAATCTGTATGACAACAAACAATACAATTCAAATGAATTCAATGAATACATTACATGAATGGATATGCACTTGTTTAATCACGAAGCTAGTGGCTTAGCAAAGTCTAGGAGAATAGGATACGTGCAAGGACGTCGAGAGGTGAGGTAAGTGATCTTGGCAATGAGCAGGCCAAAGTCAAGGTGTAGTATGCTATGATCCAGTTAAGAGAATGTGGAAAGTGGTTAAGCAAAGTCTAGTAGGATTGAATACCTGAAGGATATCGAGAGGTGGAGAGCAGGCCAAAGTCAAGGTGTGTTGTAAGATGATCCAGTTCGGAGAATGTGGAAAGTGGCTCAGCAAAGTCAGCATCGAATACGTGACGTGAAGGATATCGAGAGGTGGAGTAAGTGATCTTGACAATGAGCAGGCCAAAGTCAAGGTGTGGTATGTGATGATCCAGTTCAGAGAATGTAGACTCAAACTGGGACAACAGCCAGCCACTGCCCATTAGTAGTGAATTGTTACATGTAGTGAGGGAGGCCAAGAGGGGTTAGGAGTACGAGATCTGTGATTACAAATAAAAATATAACTATTCAAATAAAAAAAATCATCCCATGTGGACATTGGAAATAAAAATGTAGTTATTGTGATCAATCTTGAAAAAGTAAAAATATTTTCAAAATATTCAACTGTGATTTCAACAATATTTATATTCTTTGACATCCACTCTATCGTCTTACAAAATAATGATTAACATATATTTCACAAAAAATGTATAAGTTACTGTTACTTATGAGTTGATGGACTTTGTGTTACTTATATGTTCTTACTGTTTAAATTAAGAGAGAAATCCACTTGGACTTTTGATTCTTTTGCTCAATGATTATTAAAAAATACTAAATTGAATTGAACATTTTTCAAGAAAGACTTAGTTTGAGTTTCGTAATTCATTTCGCATCTTTCGTATCACACTGTTTATTTTCGTGAAATATATTTTCCAATTTATGATATGGCTTCATTGGATTCAATGATAATATTAAGTACGTGATCTATAACCTATGGATTTTTATTTTTGTAAGATCATAAAATACGATCACTGTTGATATCTACAAATGACAACTACAAGTTAAATGTGGTTTGATTTAATATTTTTCTTTGAGACAAAGATAAATATAATTTAATTTAAAACTATACCTAAAGTACATAAATATGTACGTGCTAACATTTATGTTAAAAGTTTACGATGTGTTTTCATGATAAAATATGTCTTCTTACAATCGACATATTTTTACAATAATTATTTCATAGATGGTACGTGAAGTCCTCCTTTAACTTCTCAAGGTATTGTAATAGGAAAATCGACTATTTATATAAACTGTACCGTGTTAAAATTGAAATATTTCATGATTTCTAGTTAGCATTGGTTTAGAGATGTATTTTTATTTGTTAGGGTTACTGGTAGGTATATTGATTATGATTAACAGTGATTATCCTTACTTTCAGGGTAAAATAATTAAAAATAAATTATAATAAAATAGTTTTATTTACAAAAGACTACATAAGGCTAAATGTCAGTGGGGATATTAGATGGAGGCACGAGGAATGGATTCCTGGTAGGCCAGGGACTTGGCAATAGCCTCAGGAACTGGGGGTGCCACTGGTAGATGGTCTCCTGTGGCGTGGAAGCCGGTTTCATCGGCATACCACCGGGTGACGATGGGGGTGCCGTCGGCAGAAATGTAGGAGTACACTCCTTGCATGACTTGGATCTGTTCCTTGGGGCTGATGGCCTTCACGTACCCACTGGCTTCGTTGGAGATGCCGTTCTCTGCCTCGAAACTGAAAGGCAACTTTTGTTTTATAAAAACTATAAAATTTTAAGATTTGTTATTTTATAAAAACGGTTAATTAGAAGTTGCCAAATGCTCCTAAATGTTATTTAGTGTTGGATTTACTCCAACCTTTTAATTTATTAAAATTCAAATGATAATTTTGCTAAAAATATTTTTTTATTGTTATAGGTTATAAGGAATAGAAGCACTGATGTTGAAAATGCCTATATTGAAATTAAATAATTACTGTTTGTAAAGGGGTATTTTTTATGAAATATAATCAACCGTACGCTGTATATTATTACATAAATATTGTAAAAATGAAAATAAATCTTTAAAAAACTAAATTTACATAGGGAAACAAATAATTATAAACTGCAGTAAAAATAAACTGAACATTGTAAACATGAAACTAACATATTGGCTTCATATCGACGTGCTGAAATAAAGAACAAATTGTAATCTAAAAACAACTAAAAAAACTTAATAGGAAAAATACACATTCCCTATTTATTCAGAAGGGTAAAATACATTAGGGATCATTGTTCAATGGCTTTTGTAGTATGCAGGAGTGAGTATAGAGGGAAGAAGGGACTCTTCTATCAGGACGATTTTCTTTGGACGCAAAAATGTAATACTAGTACGTGTTGAGAACGGTACACCTACGGTGGTAATGGCCCACCCACCCACTCATACATATACGGTTATGATAATCTAGATCAGCAAAATAGATCTCATGCCCTAAATATATGTTGTATTAATTTTCACCGAGCCCTGCAAGGTGTAAAAAACAAAAGGTACAAATGGCCGTTACAATGGCATTGGTTAAATAAATAATGATAGTATAGTGTCTACGATAGCACTTAGTAGGGTTAGTTCATCTCACCCTGCCTTAAATTTAATCCTAAACACCCACAATCACCCATTAGGGTCCTTGTACACCCACTATAACCTATTAGGGTCCTTGTACACCCACAATCACCCATTAGGGTCCTTGTACACCCACAATCACCCATTAGGGTCCTTGTACACCCACAATCAACCATTAGGGTCCTTGTACACCCACAATCAACCATTAGGGTCCTTGTACACCCACAATCACCCATTAGGGTCCTTGTACACCCACAATCAACCATTAGGGTCCTTGTACACCCACAATCACCCATTAGGGTCCTTGTACACCCACAATCACCGATTAGGGTCCTTTTACACCCACAATCACCCATTAGGGTCCTTGTACACCCACAATAAACCATTAGGGTCCTTGTACACCCACAATCACCCATTAGGGTCCTTGTACACCCACAATCACCCATTAGGGTCCTTGTACACCCACAATCACCCATTAGGGTCCTTGTACACCCACAATCAACCATTAGGGTCCTTGTACACCCACAATCACCCATTAGGGTCCTTGTTCACCAACAATCAACCATTAGGGTCCTTGTACACCCACAATCACCCATTAGGGTCCTTGTACACCCACAATCAACCATTAGGGTCCTTGTACACCCACAATCACCCATTAGGGTCCTTGTACATCCACAATCACCCATTAGGGTCCTTGCTCTAATTGTTCTAACATATGAAGTTTAAGTATTCATGTCATTGGTTGTGGGAAGGTAAATTATATTTATCACATTCACATGTACGTTGAGTAGTCATTATCTTATTATTTTATTGTTTGTTTTATCCAAAAATGATTAAAGTGAAGTACTAAATGCAACGAGGACGATTAGAGTGAAGAACATCCTCTGAGCTGGGCCTGTAGTGATTTGTTTTTACGTTAGTTACTTTTCAATGTCCTACTTTATTGTAATTAATATTTTATTCTATAATAAAGCACAGATAATATTTATTTCAAATTATACTGGCTATTTAACTATAGAGCTGTCATCGAGAGGTTAAGCATATTTGAAAACTATTTATTGGTGAATTTACATAACATTCATATGACAGCAACAGTTTTAAATATAAATGTACTCACTTGTAGCTGAAGGTACCATCAAAGTTGTTATCTTGGCTCTGCCTGACGATGAGGACGGGTTTCGCGTACTGAGCAGGTTGGCGAGCATAGGATGGCTGAGGGCTGTAGGCAAACTGAGGGGCGCAGGACACTGTACCAGCCAGCAGGACGACCAGAGGCTGGTACACAAAATACAACGTTAGTACAACCAGGCACATAAAAAACAAAATTTCATTCACTGTTTGCACGTTAATCATATAAGAAGGTGGGTACATGATTAACGTGCGTACATATTTTTATATCTATATGATTAACTAAAAAAGTCATATAGATATTTGTTTTTTTAGTTTCTTGGTATTCTCAAAGATTCAAAACTGCATGAAAACATTTAGCTGCTCAGTTTATGTTTACTGAAATCTACCGTGACGTTTATTCAAAATAAATTTGGATTTTTTTTGATTTCACAATTTAATATTACCATTGAAGACGGTAGGTCTTGTGGACAACATGCCGTAAACTAAGTTAAAATAAACCCAGATATAACTCGTTAAATTGTAATCAATTGTATACTTTAGCTTTATAATGGATTGAACTGATATGTAACTTTTACTGTTCCTTAATAAAATAATGATTGCATTATTAATGTATGAAATCTAATCAAGGTAAGGTTAGAAAATGAGAAAGCAGTATTAACATTTATAGTGAGGAAATATTACACACTTAAAATGAACTTAACCATGCTGTTTTTGTAATATGTTTTATCTATAGAGTTCAAACTAAATAAAACAATTATTATCTGCCTAGTTTTCAATATTTATAAGATTTATTATACTTATTCGTTATAATAATAATAATTAATCTTATAAAAATTAGTCATTTTTTAGTATAAAATATATCACCAATAAATAAAAAAATTAAGACAATGCTTAAGAAACTATTTCGCTAAAAAATTAATCATTTAATTGAAATCTCTTCTTATGCACGTTTTTAAGCTTTAAATTTAAAAACGCACATAAAATAATGTAAAAATATATAACCGTACTAATATTTTTGAGAAAAATAGTCACAAGTTGTTTCCGGTAGTACAGTACATATAAGTTAGTTAATTTTTGCTATGGTTAACTTATTTTATATTTGAATACGTAAAGTCATGTGTAGTTTTGACCTTTTAATAGACTTGAACATTGAATGTTTAAAAAAATCTCATAACATATACAAATATTATAAGATTTAATATTTATATTTTTAAAGTATTAAATGTATGATTATTATTAATATGAATGCAGTAAATGCTACAAATAATTTTTTTAAATGTTAATTTACCAACATATTTTTAATGCATTTTCTTATCCAAATTGTTAAAATAGTTTTGATATGGAATAGTTACTTATATAAATTAGTAATAGTAAATTTGTATCTAAAAAATAAAAAGTCTAAGTTAATATATTTACTTGTAAAAATTATTAAATAAACATTGTAAATATAATTAAACTAATTTTTTTCGCATATATGATGATATAATAAATATAAGTGATAACATAATAATAATAAATGAGCATTCAAATAATCTTCAAGAATTTTACTTGGAAACTTGCTAGTAATTCAATTTTATGTTTGTGCCAATCCTAGACCATAGTCGGTAGATGGTTCGATATTATTTGTTTCAAAAGTACTCTCTATATTAAAATATTTTTGTATCTAACATATTTTAATTGTTATCATACACAAAAGGTCTTCCCGGTGAAGTTGTATGCATCTTGGCGAAGCAAAGATTTTGTAAAATTGATTGTTAAATAAATAAAAATGTATTATATTTTGAATTTTATTGATATAACTGAAATTAAATGTTGATAAAAGACGCTGTAATAGTAGTTAGAAATCATTTAAGACATATATCTAAAACTTTATAGGATATAGCCAGTGTGAGTAAAACCTACCAATGTAAACTTCATGGTGAAAGAAGACAACACAAAACAACTGATGCAGGTATTCGATAAGTATATATACCTGGAGGGGGGGGGGTCACACCAGATATAGTTTCACATCACCACCTCCAGAAGGTTTGGCTGACCTTGGAAGATTGACATGCCAAATTAACAGCACCACCCGGAGGTAAGGAGATGCGTATATAATTGCATATCTTTCCGTTGCCTCGGAGCCTTGGCGAGTCCGAGCCTGTCTGCCGCTCGCTCGCCTTCATAAAACATTATAACTCATCGATATGAAATATTTTATTACTTAATTCTGGCCCAATAACTACTTTATGGGATTGCTCGAGTCTCCTGTTTGCCTTGAGTCCTTTAATGACCACAAGGATATAAAGTGGTGTATACTTTGTGTTTCATCCTACAGTTTATAATTAATGGAATTGTATGAGGAAGTAAATAATCGAATTTATTAATTAATGGCATCATACCGCACCATGATAAATTATTATTAAATAATGGCATTCATTATTTATGCCAGGAATAATAGACCATAGGCCCGAAATGAAAGGTAGCATTTCGTAATTCATGTGTACATAGAATGAATATTCAATTTAATCTATAACATAGATAAAATTTGTAAGTCGGCACTTTTCACACTCATTCGTAACACTTTTTCATCCATATCTAGACTATTTCTATCTAAATTATAAAGAAATACATTAATTTATTCAAATTATAAAGTAATACATAATATAATTCAAAATTCTACAACTCACATAAGTTTTTAATTTAATTTCCCTTAACAAAAATTCGTTTAGAGATCTAATGTGGTTAGTGTAGCTCTGAAATTACACTTAAAATATCACTTATATACTTGTAGTTCTTCATAGGCACTGCGCCTGTCAAGAACATGATTAAGTCACTAAGATTAATTATTTAAAGCATAATTTTAGATCTTAGGTTCTCGAGGGTTAACCACATTCTTAGACTGAATAGTAAATTAAGATCATAAACACGAACATTTTATTTTTTGAGTATCTTCTGCATAACAACTTTGGTCGGACCAATATACGAGTATTGTTTTCCTATAAACTCCAACATACAGTATGGATTAAGTTTGTTGTGGTGGCACATTCAAAATGATAATACATGAGAGTTTCACAACATAATTGTTTACGTATGATCCTAAAGAAGAGACTAAGGAATAGGTCTTTACCGTTGTACCTCTATCCAGCTATTTTGCCAGTGAAACATTTATTTATTTTAAAGTTCTAAGTTCTTTTTATTAGGAGTGGTAATAAAGAGAATATTCGACAATAACACTTAATTTTACTATTGACACAGCTCCTGACAATATTAGAACTTCCAAAGTTAGAAAGAAAACTTGTTGGCAACCCTTACAGTTATTAGTGCCTAATATTTCAATCAATTACCCGACAATATTGGAGCGATCCAGTCTCTCACAATATTTTGTAAAAAATTAAAAGAACGCCTATTAAGACTTATTAACGTTACCTTTTTCGTCTAATAGTTGCGTTCTTTTCTATTTTGTATCTCTATGTAAAATGACGTTAGATTAAAATAATAATATTTTTCTTCAAATTTACCTAAAAATATACTGTTAAAAAAATATTATAATTTAAGTAACAATATTACCTTATTTGACTGAGTTTAGTATTTTATTTTTGTTTTATACCTTATTTTATTTTATTACATTGACCATGCAACTTATTATTGTGGTGAGTCAATTTAACAGTTTGCAATATTTTGTTTATTCTGATTGAAATGTAAAAATAAAGTTATTTTTTAATTTAATTGTAAAAATAATATATGTAATTATCATTATTAGTTGTGCATTTCCAGGATAAAAGAGTGTATTATATAATATTTGAGGTAAATAATGTTCGATAGATTACATGTTATGAATGGAATTTTTTTATTGGAAGCCAATAGTCGGATAAGTGCTGCTGTCTCCTTTACTGCGGATCGACAGAGAACTACTAAATACCACTGACAGGTCAACCTAACACATCATATCCATCGTTTATACAACATGCTACAAACTTGCAACTTAAGAAAACTTCAATTTATACTTATCAAATGTGTAATAGAATATTTATTATTTTAGTTTGATTGATATTTAATTCATATTTTATAGGTTTTAGGTATTTACTATAGGTCTTTTTAACTACTGTATGCATTTTAAATAGTTATCCTTGTTATAGTTATTTATACAAAGTGTTCCAAAAGTCCGGGGATGGTTGAATATTGTAACAGATAAAGGTACAAAATTTTGCACATTGGTGGTGGACATAAAAAGCTATTTTACCATGTACGCCCTATCCAGTGATCCACTACCTTCGTAGGGGGATGGCCAACTAGGAGTAGGAAGAAAATCTTAAATGTGTTATGGGTCGATATGCATACCATTTTTAAGGTATTAATTATTAGAACATCATGCCACAAATTAGAACTCAAAAAGATAATTCTAAACAAGATAGTGGCACTCGAAAGTTTCAATACTGATCTTATGTGTATCTTCAAGAATAGCTTAATTTTACTGTAACCATATCAGATAAATCTACAAATATTCACACATGATTACTGTATACAAAAGCCTACTGTAAGTTGTATTCAGTGTCCTGGTATTCTTATATGGGAACGGTCCACGAAGAGTCAGTAGAAAAGTTTTAAAGTAAGCATAGATTGATATGCACATAGTTTTAAAGGGCTGGTCAAGCATGGAACAAATACCACAAACTCCACTTCAAAAGCTTTATCCGTCACAAAATGGTGGTAGTTTAAAGTCTTGCACATAGTATCAGTATTGAAACTTTCGAGCGCCACCATTTTGTTCAGGATTAACCTTTTGAGGTATAATTTGCGGTATGATGTTCTACTAGCTAAGACCTTTAAAATCTTAATCGACCTTTGCTTACATTTAAGATTTTCTTTCGACTCCTAGTAGGCTGTTCCCCAGCAGCAATGTGCAACGTTTTGTACCTTTATCTGTAACGGTCTAAACTATATTCAACCGTCTGGGGACTTTTGGAACACCCTGTATGGTTGTTACGGTTACAGCTTGTTATAATGTTTGTGTAAATTGTTCATATGAACACTTTTTATTTTAATTTCATTTGATGTAGTAAAGCCGTGCAAGACAAATCAATTAATAAAAATATATGGACTGACACTCCAGATCGTTAAAAAATTTATGAAAAAAATAACAATAACTGTATAAAGCAAGATATTTTCCCGCAGGTACCCTGCGAGGTGCATTGAGAATTTATGTTTATTTTGTATCATAAAAAAATTGAATAAAGAATTCTTGAACTTGAACTAACCAAGTAATGAAAATTGAATTTCCTAAGTATCTTCAGATGGGTTTTTATTTGGTTTTACTAAAATTTGGACACCTTTGTGGGACACAATACATACAAATAACTAAAACCTCTCATATCGATAAGAAAGATATTCAATATTATAATAAAATATGGTATTATATTTTCTTTAATTCAAAGCTAAATATTTATATTAATTAACAAATAAAAAGGTATAAATAGAAAAAGAACCCAACTAGTTTGTTTGAATGCCGTATGAATGCCAAGTTTAAGAAAGTTTACATTTTGACCAAATTCAGTATCGACATTTACTTAATTATTTTACAATATGGAGCTCGAAATCCCAAAAATACATATTAAAACATACGTAAATAATTTTATTTAATATCAATCAATACATTTACAATTAATTAAGAGTTAGTTCACAAAAGACAAAATAGAGTACGTATTTTACGCCTGGACAGTATAAATAGAGAGTAAAATGCCGAAAACAATAAACAAATTTAAGCTATTCATACCGAGTGTTACTAAATTCATTTAAATATACGTAAGACACTTAGTTATTTAAATGATAATAGTGAGTATAAAGTAAAATCAATAGTAAAGAATAAAAAAAACTCCAAAGACTGAGTTATTACATGCTGCAAATATAAATACCAATTTGAGTCTAGGCCAGAATATTGGATTGCAGGGTATTTTTAAATCTATACTAAAAGGTAGATGGTGGGCAAACCAAGCAGAACGATTGACTAAATTGTGATGTTTCCTGACTTGAACTTTATACCATGTACCAACAGAAATGGTGTTTATTATCATTGTGTTCCACGCCACACTGAATATCATGATTCTATAAATTATTGCTTTCATATTGTTTTATAATATATAAATATCGATTAAAATACTTTTAGCTAATAAATAGAGAAATAAAGCTGCATAGAATCAAATTGGTTCTAAAACGTTTTTAAAAGGGTTTTGAATGTCTCAATGTGTTATTTAAAAATTATTATCCACTATTCATAATATTCAAATTCCAAATTATTTCACCAGGAAATGAAAACTGCAAGTGATAGATCCACAGACAATTACCTTCCTTTGTCTACGTGTTTTGTTTAGGGAGAGTCGATACATATTACAGGAAAGGATTTTCCGGAATTTTCAAATATTATTAGACTGAAACTAGATGTGTTACGGTTAAATAAGTGCTACGCGGTGGTTGAAAAAGGTATTATCTCCTACCGGAACATATCAGTAAAGACATTCGACAAGACATTAAAAAAACTAATCAATTAATTGCCATCTCAAAATATTGATAGCACACAATATTTTTTGATACTAAACACTCTTTTTCAGATATTTATTTATTAAAATAAGTAACAAAACCACATTATCTCTATCCATAAGGAACATACTACATTAATTACTATAAAAGATTTTTAGTAACTGAAGAACTGGGACTTTTCTCATTTATTAAATTATTATTTATTTTATATGCTGATAAATGTTATACTGTTCTTATTTGATATTTAAAGTGAATTGTTTGATTACTTTTTGTATTTGATAGTTAAACTCTTGTTTCCGAATAGGCTAAAGACTAATTTTTATTTTTTAGCACGTGGCTTTTATCGTTAAAACTGTAGTATCAAAATGCTAACATTACATTTAGTTTATGTTTTTGTTACGTGGTACTGACCCGCCCTCCCACCAATACACGTACTCTCCCAATCAAAAGAGTTCCTATAATTAATAAAGTGACCTGTAAACTATCAATGTACTTACGGTTTATCATTTAATGACTAGCTGGATAAGTTATAAGAAAATTAAGTTATGGGCATTTTAGTGACTGAAGTAATATTTCTATTAATTTGTTAAATACATATCTAATTTAAGATTTTTCAAACTACCTTCGTAGAAAATGTCCAATATTATATTTAAAATAAATTTCCAGATCAAAATGCTTGTAAATGTTTGCTAATCTGTATGTACCTCTAATATGATGATATTTTTGTAGTATACAAGAGTTGACAATCAGTAAATTACAAACTTAAAAACATCATTACACACGTATTGCCACTGTGCAATTTAGATTCAAATTACTTCAAATCTAGACTTTTTAAAATTTTTATTTATTCATATTGTTTACTTTAGTTTCTGTTCGTATATTTTATCTCTCATTAGTATTTTCGGTTTAATCCCAATGACTCATATTGAATATCAATCGAGAGCTAAATTTAAGCCTCGTTGTATTTCCTTATACCAAAATGATATTAATATTAAGTTCAATTACCTAAAAATAACTTTGTATGTAAAAACATACATTTTTAAATTGTGATTAACCTCAAATTATGCTCAGACCATATTTAACGAATAGTTTTTTAGTTAGCATAATACGTGTTGGTACATATACAGTACAAGTAAACGTCACACAAAAGAGTCCCTCTGGTCTGAGGAAGGTGAGTGTGGTTCGACGAAATCGATCAGCGTAATATTTGTGCATTTTGTACTTATATTCTAATACATTTCTGTTGTGTGACATTTACTTGTACTGTATATTTAACGAGGCAAGTGTCAGTTGACGTGGGCAGAGATAGGCAGCAATTTGCCAAAATGTCGCATCCTGACCTTCAATAAACTAGATCTGGCTGCCAAAGTTGATCTCCAAGTTCTATATAAACCAAAGGCAGGACTAATCCGACACTGTCTGGGCTCACCGACTGAAGCTTACCATGTACTCTCTGGTGAGTAGATATAAATAAGATACTTAGCCATAACATTTAATATACAACTTTTTTAATATAAAGTTAACTTCACCTAAATCTTTATTTATTTATACTATATAATTCTTAATCTGGTTAAAAGCTGGTATAGACTGTTCATAGTTTACCTCCTAAACCTACAGAAAATTTATTTACTGAAAATAGTAAATACTTTCAGAAAAATTCCATATTTCTTAATGTATGTATTAAACGCGTTCATATTTTTATTTAACGTTTTTATGATATCAACATTTTAATATTTTATCTAAAACAGAAAAGGAAAGCTTTAAAAAAGTAATGTGTTATATAAAACACATATTATGTTGGGGTAGATTATTTATTGCCCTTTGTGATGTTTCCGTAGGATATTTACCGGGCTATTATGACGCTAAATGATATCTTATATCATAATTGTCATGATATAAATCATGTGATAGTCTATAAAAATTACCAGATTATTCTCGGTATGAAGAAAAAATGTAAATAAATAAATAAATTACTCACTGAGTAGATTCATGTTACTTTGTACCTAGTTTCCTTACTTACTCCTTGATAACATGGTACTCGTTGTCACTAACTTTAACGATGCCATACAATGATTATTTTATAAAGAGGCTTTTCTGATTTATTTCTACCAATATAATGAACATTATAATGGCAATGAAAATATATCATTTAAAAAATGTAAAATAACTAATTATCAATATATTGAAATATATTAGAATAAATAAAAAAATTAGCAGCTTAGGATGAATGAAAATTACACTTTCCGTTGTAATTTTGTTTTAACTCATTTATTTATTCAGAAAAATAATACAATCAAGGAAATTTTCCTGCTGGAATATCTTTAATGAAACTTGTGTAATACAATATATATGCAAAATACTATGATCTTTTAAAAATAATCGTGTATGTTAAGAAACCACAAGACACAGACATTTTACGTCTATTACAGTTATTGTTCCTATCACAATAATAATTAATGATGGACTATTAAAATATATGCCAACAAGCAACAAATTTTTTCTGACTTTTGTAAACTATATATATTGGAAATGTAAGGAAAGGATCAAATAAAATATTGGAGAATAGTACGTAATGTTGGTTTATCATTTCTGCTATTTTTTCAGTAATTGTTCTACCTCCCCAAACATATTCTATACTATCTAAGAGTTAGAATATTTTTATTTTCTCTTTAGGCTTCCTTGGTTGTGTTGGTGGGAGTTGCCGCTGCGGCACCTCAAGCTGCTATCAAGCCCTTTCCTGCCCCCTACAAGGCAGCCGCCTACCCCTACGCTGCACCCGGCTACCCCTACGCTGCACCTAGCTACTACCCATATGCCGCCCCTGCCTACCCATTCGCCACCCAATACGCCAAGCCTTCCGCCTACGTCGCCAAGCCCTTTGTAGCCCCTGCAGTCAAGCCCTACGCCGCTCCCGAGTACTACAACCCCCAGTACCCCGCCCAGTATGTCAAACCCGTCGCCATCCTCAGACAGTCCCAGGACGACAACTTCGACGGCTCTTTCAGTTACGAGTAAGTTTTTGAAATATCACAGTCTGATTTAAAAGGTGTACGTACATTTGTTCGAAGTAAGTTTTGACTTTTGTGTTGTAAACACCTGTGAGATAAATAAAAACGTAATCACTACCTAATTAGAATACCAACCTAAACTAAATTCATAAGTTAGAGCAAAATGCAGTGATAATATTTTTTTAATCAAACATTTAAAAATTAGATTACAAATAGTTTCAGATAAATTCACTGATATTATAAAAAAGTAATAAATGTTTATTCGCCTATTTAGAATAAGGCAGTATGTGTTGATAGCAAGTAAGAGAAGTATTGTTGCACCTAAAAGTTACCTAGATACCTAAAATTATATAAAAAAAATAATACTTTGATTGTGTTTTTAAGTTCAATATATTATAATTATTTAAGGTTGTCTCTTCAGTATGAGAATTAATTAATGTGTAAACAATATGTGTAAGAAATATTAAATATCTCTACCTCCTCCTTAAAATGACTTACATGTATTTGGGTTGCATCAAACTGGAATATTTGTTCAATATATTTTGCAGTTCTTGACCTGTTTGAAAAGTTTGTCCTCATATAATTTAATATTGCCTTGGATAATATTTTGAACAATTCAGTTTCTTATTAATCACAAAAAAGGACGGTTTCAGCTTCCAGGCCGAGAATGGCATCGCCTCCCAAGCCAGTGGGTTCGTGAAGAACGCCGGTACTGAAGCCGCTGCCCAAGTCATCCAAGGACAGTACTCCTACACTGCTCCTGACGGCACCCCCATCGTCACCCAGTACTTTGCTGACGAAACAGGATTTCATGTACAGGGAGACCATCTGCCCGTAGCTCCCCCAGTACCTGAGGCTATCGCTAAGTCCCTGGCCTACCAAGCATCCCTTCCTGCTCCCGCCCCCGCCCCTTTCGCACCTGCAGTCTACAAGAAGCAATAAAGAGCAATAATTGTTGTACTTAAATCCTAGTAATGTAAATAAAATATGTGTAATATTATTGAAATACTGAACTTTATTTTGTTATCTTTCAATAGTAATCCCATTCTCCTCTTTAATGCAGGGGTAATGTAGTTTACTCCTGTTTAGATGTAATGTGTTAATGCCAATGCATGATTTGCAAATTTGAATATTCTTTAAATTCATGCTGAATCTAACAAATAGTGACGGAGACATACATTAACTGTGGTGTATTCAAATATCTGCTGAGACCATAGCTATTATTATATCAAGTACTATACTATAAACCACTTTATGTTTGCATAAACAGAGAGTTTGGAACATGTAATTATTTAATGAAACAAGTAGATTTTATAGTCACACAGAATTGATAGTCTTGTCTTTTTTTTAAATTAAAAATTAATTCTCATATTTCTTAATTTTTGCCTGATGGTGATACATATTTAGCAGAAGAACCCATAAGAGTGTCTGGATTTTGAAATTCAGGTCATGATGATATTGGAAACCAGAAAATATGGACTCTCATTTTTTTTCGCTGCATTAAATGTTATAATACAAACCAAATGACTTTAGGGTCAAACATTATAAGGTTTGAAAGACCATTACGTTACGGCTCATATCCTTTTCTAACATTGGCTGGGTACCTCATATTAGGATTTGGATGTAAAGGCAAGGGGTAGGGGGGTGTGAGAGCCTACAGAAATATGATTCATTGTTTTCCCATACACTGGAATGTGCAAATATTGATCAGGTGTGTTGTCCTTAAATAAGGTGTTACAAATTTTATTAGTTCAATAAAGATTATGGCACGTCTCTTAAGATGCTGAGAGCAGGTTGTAATAATTCTTGACTGTCTATCTAAAATTTGAACTCAAGTTAGGTTATTAAAGCCGCACCTCTCAAAAGTTACATATTTAAGATTCATGGCTGGGAGTTTCTTACACGGTGGGAATAAATTATAGTTATTAATTTATTCATATCCTTGCAGATTTTCATTCAAGTTTCTCAAAGAACTGCAAGGGCAATTCGTCTATCTTAATTACTTATTCATAATTTAACTACTGCATTTTATAATGATTTTTTCTTAGATTTTAAAGCATTTTGACCATTTATTCAGCACTTCATATACACATGTTAATAAATTTATTATTTAAAAATAAAAATTATTCAAATACTATAATATAATGTTGGAGAAACATTTGTAATTAACTTTTTTTAACGATTGAACATTTTTAGAAACGTCTAAATGCTAAGTTGTTAAAATTGCTTGAAATTTTTGTATAATTTACTCATAGAAATAAAAAACTCTGTTATGATGATATAAGTACTCTTTAAATTTATTAAATGGTGCTTTAATAAAATAAATTAATAATTCAATAATACTACTACGAGCCTTCTTAAAGCGCTATATTTTAATGTGTACCTGGTTGGCCATATTACAACACTGAATATTGATTATCAATATTGAGGACTTTTGAATGTTTTATCAAAATGTTTACGAATATAGAACACAGTTTAGAACATAAAAAATCGGGTTTATATAAAAATCCATTTCCTACATATTCCTGTGTATATATGGAGGCAAATAGCTCTGCGCGAGACTTTTATTTGTTTATACAGTAGTTGCACTAAACATATTCCAAAACTAAGACTGTTCCACAAAGTAAACATATTTATGAAATCCATACCAATATTTGTGAGTGAACCGTAGTTTTTATCTAAGCTAAAAGTAAAATTGGTAGGCAATATTATTTCTTTCAAATGTTATCCCTTAACCAATTAATTACAATTTTCTTTACACAAATTAAACTGCCTTTTTTATTTTTAATATTTCTTTTGTTTCCACTGTTAATATTTTTAGGAATGCTTCGATTAAACCCCGCATTCGTCTTCTCACCATAACCCAAAATGACAAGGTCATGAGCCAGCTGTGCTATATGGCTATACATGCTATATGGGCTGTGATTTAGCTATACGCCTCTATCAATATCCATAGTTTAAAAAAATGTGATGATTAATTATTAGAAATTGATACGTTACATTTTAAATGAGATGTTAGACTAAAACTTTAGTGAAGTACTCAAAATCCAGCTATTTATCATAAAATCAAAAAATCTGCGTGTTATGTCACGTATACTTAAAATACATTCTTATAAATAAATATGGCACAAACACATAGTTGAGCTTTTTCATGAAAAATGTTACTGTGGTTTGCACATCCAAACGAATTCGTTGCATATTTCTTTAACATTTAAGATGTTCTACTTCTTCTGGACTTGGTAACACCTTTATTGTGAAAAGTTGTGGAAAATTTTAGTTTCTAAGCAATATGTTTATCGTACGGCTTGTTGTTAGCTACTATTTTTTTGTTTAGAAAAAGTTGTATAGTTATTTGGATAAAGATCCCAAATTCATATTGTTTATAATAACAAATAAAAAGTGATCTCTTATCACAAAGCTAAATTCAATCCATCGAGCCATTTAAGACCTATATCACTGATTCTGTCTATACTGGCTAATCTACCCGCAAAAGAGCACTGGGTGCACCGTGTAATTATGAGATCCACTTTTTGGATATACACCCCACAATTACGTGATGATCTAGTGTCAATCCCCATTTGTATTTTCAATAGTTACATCTACCCACACCAGTTCGGAACCGATTCAACAGCGTCCATTCCCCATCAGGGTGGTTTATTCCACCTACAGGTGTTGACAAGTCGGTAATAATGGCTTATTTTGTCCACCAACATTGTGCCAGCTAGTATTGGGCGAGACGAAGTTTATCTGCTAAACTGAAAATCAGTATGTAGAGGTGAGTTTCGAAATTGTAAGCGATCGTTTTGACGTGGAAGATCCTGTGTAAAGGGGAGTTGCGGGGCATTCAAGTTCTTATTGTATTCTTTGAGTAGTAACTGCCTCCTGACGTCTTATCTCGGGAGGAGCTATATTGTACAGAACTGGGAGCCAAGGAAGTGCAGTTACCATGAGAATTTTATATTATAATTCTTTAAGCAATATAAAACATTTAATAGACATATCAGTTTATGATATAATAACACCATTGTGAAAATTTGACTAATAGTTTTATTTGAAGGACTAACTCCAAGACAAGGTAAAATATATGTTTATTAAATTAATATTTATTGGACTGATGAGTAATCGTATTTCGCTCACAAAATCCACATTAGCTAAACACGCAATCTCCAAAATATATATATTTTTTTCACAGAAAATGTCATAAGATCACAATTTTTGAAATTGTGATCTTAGTCCAGTTTTTAAGAGTATTAGAATTGGACTCATTAAGTTTCAATATAGAATTAAATACCTGCACATAAAACAAGCATGAAGCTATTTTCCGTTTATTATAAATAAGTTGATTTAATAGTACTTTCAATGTTAAATCAAACCTTGATAATATAAATATTTGCATCGGGATGGGTTTAATATTTTAGAAAATATATGCACACAGTTTTGCACATTAATTACATATGGGTGGGAACCTAAAATATATCTGTAATATTTGCATGAGTATATGAGGGATGTGTTAATTATTTCATGTAAGAAGTGTTTTTTACACAGTATTCTTATTATTTGGGTGTTTTTTACAGTTTTTATTAAAAGTTTTGTATACATCTTCCTTCCTAAAATATATTTAGTTGTATCGAAACTAAAACGCATTATAGTATTTGACACATGAAATGCTCTGTCTTAAGATGGACAGTTTTATGGACTTTTGACGTATGATGTATAATTTCAAAAAAAAAAAAAAAAAAAAAAAAAAAAAAAAAATGTAACACAATTTATGATCAATTGTCACTCCTTTTGAAGTAAAAATTACTGATAAGTTCTACAAAACGTTTAAGCGGTGGGAGTTTTCAAATTGAAAATGTACAAACCATTAAAAAAATCTAATGTGTAGACTATTTTGTAAATAGTGAAAATAAGTAAAATTTATTAAAAATACAAACCTAGTTTCCATATTTAATTACAAATTAATAAGTTGTATTGTTAGTAATTAGAATGAAAGAGTACTTGAAGTTGTTATAAACTAAATAATTGTTATAAACGAATAGTTTGTTTATAACAACTATTGTCGGTTCACCAATATCTTTCATTTCAGAACTCATGCGTGGATAACTTCCATGTTCAAGTTGTAGGGGTTACTAGTGAAAATTAGGTTGTTTTTTTTTAGTAAAACGCTTAAGGTTATATTCAATTTTAGTGAACATTTACTCTTCAATAGGACCATTGTTGTTTTATTTGCGTCAATGTATAAAATAAACATAAAGAAAGTTAACATATCACTTTTTCATAAAGAATTTGAGGCCAACGATTTGTTGTCTTTGTACTTGTTGTGATTTGACTTCCTTGAATTACTAAATAATGTTGTCCTATTTATTGTCTATTTTTAACTTTACGTGCTGGAGTTGACAGAACATTGTTAAACATTTCACATAATTTCAAGTTTTTTTTATTGTATGTTTACTTGTACTTTTGATAGAGGTTTAAAATGGTATATATTCTATATTTATATGTTGAGTATCATATACATTTTAAAATAGTTGTGGGAAACTAAAGTTGTGAACAAGACATAAATCTGACTATTTTTGACTACTTAACCACTGGACTAGAGATTATTCATTATTCATGATTAAGACGCAGATCGTCAAGATATGGGCGAATATGAGGGGCGAATGAGTGTGATGAGTATAGAAGTACGAATGTAGTCATTGTTACATGCTGAAGTCGACTGTTCCTCAGGAAGACCTATTTATTAAATAGCCCGATAGTATCTACAGCTTCACGTGGAATCCGAACCACGTAGTGTTGGTCTGAGCCAGATACTCAGTACTCTTCCCTGGACATCTGAACCTTGATTACCATCCAACATGGACAACCGAAACTTCTCTAGTAGTGTCCACATTGAAGGCTACCACAGAATGGATGCTATGTACCATAATAGATCCTACCGCCAACAATCTCCTCAACACCTGTCCCCTTGTAGCTGGTTGTAGTGTTAAATATTTTTAGTAAATTTTTACATAATAATTAAATGTTTGGAATAATCATTTGTCACAGGTGAGGACCAATCTGTAACACCATTCATACACTTATAAAGTGGCTAGAACAGATTCTGGATTCATGCACTCATATAATAAATCGACCTGGGTATAACCGTACATTCCGGTTATAATCAATTCGATATATTACTGAGGTTGGTTGTACATTTTGCATGTTACACTGCCGTTATGCCCTTCAATTTTGTTTCGCTGATCTTAAAAGATGTAAACCTGTTTGTTGACCTTAGACTTTAACTTCAGATGCTCTTCTCTTCACTAAAAAGGTAATGAATCCACGGACGAATGCCGTCTTCCTTGACTGGTGACCTTCCAGTTTGAGTTTTATGTAATTTTACTATATAAATCTGTTAAATTGATAAACGCAACGATTTTAACTCAAATGTAACTCGCCATAATATGAGTTGATATGGGTGTATGGGGTTTGATGATATGTAATTTAAAATGTTTAATAAATCGATTCAAAAATTAGGTTTAATCTATGTTACAATACAATTTTTTAAACTTCAACCTCGATTAGCTTGTAGTCGTCACAATGAAAAAAATTAGCTTTAAATTATTCACGTGTTCCTCTCCATACGTCAAGTAAATGGCCAAAGCTGATGTAGTTACATTACCGTTTTTCAAGGAATAACTTATTATTCTGGCATTCATCGAGCATTTTATCTATGGCTCCATGGACCTTAAGTTGTTTTAGGTAAGTGAACCAACAATTACGTGGGTTCGACCAGGTTATATAAGGTTAGTTTTGGTAAGTGGACCAACAATTACGTGGGTTCGACCAGGTTATATATGGTTAGTTTGGGTAAGGTGACCACAATTACGTTGGTGTACGACCAGGTTATTATGAGAGTTAGGTTTTGGTAAGTGAACCAACAATTACGTGGGTTCGACCCAGGTAAGATAGGTTAGTTTTGTAAGAGAACCTAACAATTACGTGGGTTCGACCTAGGTTAGAAGGTTAGTTTTGGTAAGTACTACTGGTGACGTGGTTCAACAAGTTAGACCATACGTGGGTTCGACCAGGATAGATAAGGTTAGTTTTGGTAAGTGAACCAACAATTACGTGGGTTCGACCAGGTTAGATAAGGTTAGTTTTGGTAAGTGAACCAACAATTACGTGGGTTCGACCAGGTTAGATAAGGTTAGTTTTGGTAAGTGAACCAACAATTACGTGGGTTCGACCAGGATAGATAAGGTTAGTTTTGGTAAGTGAACCAACAATTACGTGGGTTCGACCAGGTTAGATAAGGTTAGTTTTGGTAAGTGAACCAACAATTACGTGGGTTCGACCAGGTTAGATAAGGTTAGTTTTGGTAAGTGAACCAACAATTACGTGGGTTCGACCAGGTTAGATAAGGTTAGTTTTGGTAAGTGAACCAACAATTACGTGGGTTCGACCAGGTTAGATAAGGTTAGTTTTGGTAAGTGAACCAACAATTACGTGGGTTCGACCAGGTTAGATAAGGTTAGTTTTGGTAAGTGAACCAACAATTACGTGGGTTCGACCAGGTTAGATAAGGTTAGTTTTGGTAAGTGAACCAACAATTACGTGGGTTTGACCAGGTTAGATAAGGTTATTTTTGGTAAGTGAACCAACAATTACGTGGGTTCGACCAGGTTATATAAGGTTAGTTTTGGTAAGTGAACCAACAATTACGTGGGTTCGACCAGGTTATATAAGGTTAGTTTTGGTAAGTGAACCAACAATTACGTGGGTTCGACCAGGTTAGATAAGGTTAGTTTTGGTAAGTGAACCAACAATTACGTGGGTTCGACTAGGTTAGATAAGGTTAGTTTTGGTAAGTGAACCAACATTTACGTGGGTTCGACCAGGTTAGATAAGGTTAGTTTAGATAAGTGAACCAACAATTACGTCGGTTCGACCAGGTTAGATAAGGTTAGTTTTGGTAAGTGAACCAACAATTACGTGGGTTCGACCAGGTTAGATAAGGTTAGTTTTGGTAAGTAAACCAACAATTACGTGGGTTCGACCAGGTTAGATAAGGTTAGTTTTGGTAAGTGAACCAACAATTACGTGGGTTCGACCAGGTTAGATAAGATTAGTTTTGGTAAGTGAACCAACAATTACGTGGGTTCGACTAGGTTAGATAAGGTTAGTTTTGGTAAGTGAACCAACAATTACGTGGGTTCGACCAGGATAGATAAGGTTAGTTTTGGTAAGTGAACCAACAATTACGTGGGTTCGACCAGGTTAGATAAGGTTAGTTTTGGTAAGTGAACCAACAATTACGTGGGTTCGACCAGGTTAGATAAGGTTAGTTTTGGTAAGTGAACCAACAATTACGTGGGTTCGACCAGGTTATATAAGGTTAGTTTTGGTAAGTGAACCAACAATTACGTGGGTTCGACCAGGTTAGATAATGTTAGTTTTGGTAAGTGAACCAACAATTACGTGGGTTCGACCAGGTTAGATAAGGTTAGTTTTGGTAAGTGAACCAACAATTACGTGGGTTCGACCAGGTTATATAAGGTTAGTTTTGGTAAGTCCACATTACGTGGGTTCGACCAGGTTAGATAAGGTTAGTTTTGGTAAGTGAATCAACAATTACGTGGGTTCGACCAGGTTAGATAAGGTTAGTTTTGGTAAGTGAACCAACAATTACGTGGGTTCGACCAGGTTAGATAAGGTTAGTTTTGGTAAGTGAACCAACAATTACGAAAGTTCGACCAGGTTAGATTAGGTTAGTTTTGGTAAGTTAACCAACAATTACGTCGGTTCGACCAGGTTAGATAAGGTTAGTTTTGGTAAGTGAACGAACAATTACGTCGGTTCGACCCGGTTAGATAAGGTTAGTTTTGGTAAGGTGTGCTTATCATTTAAATCATGTAAGCTTTATTTTGTAGTAGCTAAATTATTTTATTATATAACTAAATACTTTTAACGTAGTAAGTTAGGTTTCCCAGGTAAATAGCTAAAGCCTTGTTAGAAAGTTGTAGGTAAAAGTTCGGAATTATTTATTTTAAGGAGATAACTTCCTAGGTTTACTGAAACTTGATTAATTAACGCTTTGATTTCGCCAGATGTTGCTTTGCTTAGAATATGCAACTAAATTTAGGCTATTGTTAACCATTTGTGTGATCTCTTTTACGTAACAACGGATATTCGGTTATTTATTTTATAATCCATGTGATTTTAACATTATGCCTGATATATTGATAATTTGGTAACATTTATAGACACAAATAAGAAAATTACTAATAATTTGTGCTAATTTATGCTGTGAACAAATATTATAAAATTTATAAACGTTTGAGTATTATTTTAATTTGCGATTGGTTCATTTACCGGCAGAAGGGACAACTATCGAAACTGTTATGAGACTGAAAAAAAGACACAAGACTTATACGTGAACAAAGCATTTTGAGTTTCATGGTGGCTGCAGTATCAAGATTATGCCCTCTGACGTTTGCGAGACAACAGTAACATCGACTCCCCAATATTCACGTTCATCTACTACTCAAACACCGCTTCCGGGCTCTAGTTCCAGTAAAATGTTATAGTTAAACGTTTTTCCCAAACCTCACTTTCCAGTTCACAGGCTACAACGTTATTCAAGGAGGGAACTGACAATTTGGAGCTCAGTTACGGACTTGAATTGGGTTTCATAGTTTGCAGGATTATCCTCTGAACGAACTAGCCAGTTATTTTAATGTTATAACTACTAGACTTATTATAAATTTAAGAAAAAGAGAACTAAACCATAAAAAATATAAATTCCTTTGTTATATGTGCGAGTAAAGAGGGCGCTGAATTAATTTTTAAACATATTATAACTTTATTAGTTAACAGATGTAAGTTAATCTTTGTTAATTATTCTCAATTTTACTAATACTGTAGCTGCCATTCATTATTATACTCGTATAGACATAAATAAGCACCCTTTACTACTTATAAAAAGAATTATAGATGAACTAACTATAAGTTCTAGTTATACAAGAAATATATATACATTAACCGTTGTTTCTAATACACACAATTATGGATTTTTACTCTTTTAAATGTTTTATTGCACTTACATGATATCATTTCATCTTCTAATATTATACATATTATAACATTTATTACTGTATAATGCTTATCCTACAATGTGATAACAATCCTTTGGAGACATCGTAAATTTAGACCAGATACGTCCTCATGTGTTTCTACAATATAAATTGTACTTCTTTATCAAGTATAAAGAGACCTTTTTTGTTTATATAAAGTAATTATAATCACATGCCCATGTAAGATCTAAAATTAAAATTTTTCAGTTAGTGGGTTTGGGTTAGAAGCGAGTGAATTTTGCGTCTATCAGTGATACTAGTTTCCTTCACTCATTGACAATGCCTTTTCAATCGAATATATATTACAAAATTAAGACTTTTAGCGTCGACTCGTGAAAATTATAATAATTCTACAGCACAAATGTTTCGACCTTAATTGATTTGTCTAGGATTTATCTGTATTAGTTTAAGATTGTGGGGTTTGCACTATTGTCCCTTAACAACGTTATTACTTAAAATAAAAAAATGTCACTGGAATAGACGGCTAAAAAATAGTTAGCGAATCTGAAATATAAACTATTACCAACCATCACATAAAGAGGTTTGACTTCCTCCATCGTCAATTTTTAAACTTGAAACTACTTTTAGTTAAGGTATTAATAAGGTTTTGCGAATATTACAAGCAGTTAACGTTTTAAAAACGAAATTTTTGCTGTAATAAAACTAATTAATTGAAATACAGTTAATTTGACAAAATCTTGACAGTAAAATTTATGAGTGAAATATTTTGTCACAGACAACCTCTGACTAATATAAAATAGTTTATAATTGATAATTTCCAACAAAACAAACTTATTTAACCTACAACCAATCAATAGTTGAGTAACAACGTGCAGGATATGACTCATTCAAAAATGACATTGAAAAACGTCTGTTAAAGAATAACTATTCCGGAACACGTTTAAAATCATTGTTTGAACTAAACGTGTACACTTGTCCTTTAAACATCGTATAAGAAACAGATACACTCATCAGTAGAGTCATGGGAGTGAGAGTACATGATGCGTACAGTACCGTTAGTGCTGCCTTGGAAGATAACATTGCATTGGTTTTAATAATTTACTAAATAAATTGTTGGTACCCTCATTAAAAAGTGCAAACTTTTGATGGAGGAATGAGCAAGGAATAGAAAATTATAAATGCTTATAATCATAAGCATCGTAGCTAAAGCAGATTACGCATCATACCCCACTTTACTACTTCCTTCCACACACTAGATACTGGTGATGATAATTAGTCATTTTCACAAGTCGGTCACATCAGTAACATTTACTTAAAAATAATCGTTACTCATACCAATTAAAATACTAGTGGCAAAATTGAGGTGGAATTCGGAGGAAACCTTAATTAAATTATGTAACAATTCGCTAAGAAAAGAGTTTAGTACACATTTTAATTCAAATGGCAAAACAGCAAATGGGAATTCCCTTTTCCTTAAATTAATAACATTGTGTGTTTACGTCAATTCATGAGCTGTTTAACAAAACAAATAATCTTTACATATAATACGTGAAGCCGGTTTTTGTCAACACAACAACTCTCTTATTTGTTTATCAATTTAACGATTGAGATGCCAAGCATTATACCGAAACATGTAGTGAAAAATAATTATGACATCAATTTTAACTCGTTACAGGTTAGTATAAATATTTTAAAAACATTTCCTCCTATTTGTAGTAGTACAATATGGTTTTCATTTTTTAATATTTTTATTCTGAAGCACACAATAAGTCATCAAAGTACGCTTTTTGGCCATAAGAATAACATGAAGAATGATTTAATTAGTCAAAAAGTAACAGCTGTTCATGTAAACAACGATATTTACGAAATTCAACAGCTGTTAGAATGTAAGTTTCTAATATTGAGAAGTTTATTGATCTTTCTTAATATATATTAGGTGTTTGTATTTTAAACTATAAATAGGTTGAAACTCAAGCGCAGTAATACTTGACATTAACTTACATGTTACGGTGTTATGTAATAGAGTTTAACCACTAATATTTGAAGTAAAAAACTATAAGCCGAGGCCGTAGGTTTGGTTAGATATGTTACGAGCGCATTGAGTGATTGGGTTGGTACGGGAAGCGTGCATGGGTATCCCCTCGTATAAAAATAATTTTACTTATAAATGCTGTGAATTCTGGCTTTTCAACCAGTTGAAAAATGTTCAACGACCTCCCCGAGAACCTGAAAAATCTGTCTAGTCTTAGTTTTAAGCTTAATTTGAGCAAATCTTTGGGACAAATAGTTAAATTTCGTTATACGTTTATTTGCTAAATATATTATTTTTTAGTTTTAATTAGTCTTAGAAATACTATTGACATTGAGTTGTGTGTGAAACCAGTTTAAATTGAAATCCGCTCGCAATAAAAGGCATTTTTATTTTATTTATTATTTATTTTAAACAGAACTGTTTGAGCTCATTGGTTTTTTTCCCATCTGAACCCCATTCGCCTTAACAACTTTCTTATGTATTTCCTTCCACAATCTGAAATACCAGTAATACTTAATTTAAATTTTTAAGGTAGGAAAACTATTTATGTTAACATACAATTTCTGTATCTTTAAAATCATCAACTGCACATATTTTCTCATGGCTCGTTTTTTTTTTTTCCAATTGGGGTGCAGAAGTGCAAATGTCCTCTAGCTACTGCCTGTTTTCCTTCTTCTATTATTTTATTAACTAAGGAAGCAGAAACTCCTGTTATGCCACTAGTACTCTTGGCAACGTTGTATTTTAAGTTATTGGTCGTCTTCTGCTCCTGCAAATGAGTTGCTACTTTATATATTATTTCCCTTGGCCTGTAACTGGCCTACCGGGAACAGTGCTCTAACTTGAACCTTGACAAAGACAAGACAACACAAATTATATTATACTGACGATCCTTATTTAAAATAATAATATAGTAAATACATATTTATAATCACGATTACAATAGAATGAGAAACAAAACTTTTGTATATACATATACAGTATAAAGACCATACTTGACAAATTGTAAGTTCTGTAATATAAAAATGGCAACAATACAAAACAAACACAGTTTTTTTAGGAACTGTATTTAACAAAACAAATCACAGGATAGTGTAACATTAGCTGTTGCTTATTTTTTAAATCAGCTGTCATAACACATTAACCCACTTTGCGTGTTATAGATGTACAGTAAATCGGCCGCTGCACAGTCTTCCTCGTTCGTAGTCGTATAATAGTGGAATAACCAACATTTAGTCCACATCTTAACACATACTCACATATAGAGTATAAATTAGAAATCCTGCAAAAAGGAATATTTGAAATTAATATCTATCTACGACCAAGCAATATGATGTATACAATTCAGGCACACTTGTGGGTTTTCCTGAATTTGCCCATACTTAAAATTCACACTCATTCCTTTCTTCAAAGTAATTAGATTGGATCAAAAGGCTTTAGTTGCATTATCATAATGTTATTGAACATAGTAAATTTTATATAACACACCCAACAACTATGTTTAATTAGTCTACAGTAGAAATATATTGTAAATACAGTATATTAGCAGATATTGAAAAAGCCCTTGACTCTGCAGGAATCTTATGATTTCAAGTCCAGACAATTAACTCACTTAGTTAAGACTTTTCGGATGTTACAATAAGAACAGCCTTATTAAAAAATAAATAAGAACCTTTTATTTACTCTAATGTTATAGTATAGATGGATATATCGATCATGAATCGACGAATTCCTAAAATACACGAACAACGCCTGTATGATGACATCCGGGACGACTCAGGCGGAGTTTTGGCAGCAAATCGTTCAAAATGTCGCATCCTGACCTTCAGTAAACTAGATCTTACAGGTGATCTTGATGTTTCCCCACCCATATATATACCTCTGGGCACACGATGGTAGGTACTGTCTGGTTTTGACTCTCCGGTGAAGACACAATGCACTCTCTGGTGAGTATACCATAAGTATAGCTACATTAATGGCAGTCATTTCACGATCAATAAAATAAACTCATTTAGATATTAAGGTAGAAGTTATAAGTTAAATAAATTTTAGTACAGTAATTTTAATATATTTTCATGAATAAAAATAGTGTATGGTACGCAGTAAATACAATTTGTGTTATTTACTGCAATCGCCAGTTTAGTTTATTATTGATGTAACATGACTTGTTTTTGGAAAGAAACTTCTGATATAAGAAACGTTTGTTTAAAATCTTAAATATTTTATAAGTATTCAAGTATTTTAAAAGAGTAGACTAGGTATTAAAAGAATAACGTCTATGTCAATAGCATTGTTGAATATGTACTAAACCCTATCCATTTTCAGTCTACCAAATTTACATTTTTAGTAATAAAATACATAAATTTTTGTGTAGAGAGTGATAATTATAACTACGCAATTGAAATATAATTTTATTTGTCTTCATTAACATTTATGAAGTCCAAATTTTCGAATAAATATTTTTGAAATAGATCAAATTAAATCAATCAATCAAGAACTAGACCAACAGTGTACTAGTTAAAATTAACGTGGTTTCTGGAGTCAGTTCATAATATTCCTTTACTTGTTTTTCTAAAACATCTTAATTGTAATTTCAAGGGGCACATATTACGAATGTCTTAATTAAGAAAATAGAGAGAATTTCAAATCAATTTAAGACGAAAGAATGTAATTCTTATTAAATACACAAGTTTTATGAATTTGTTCTATTTTGTGCTGAATAATACTTATTTATACGTTTATATTAAGGCGTTAATTACCGATGGTAAAATCCTACATCTATATAATTTCATGCTAATAAAGACATTTTTATACAATCAGAATAAATATAATTTAAGATAAAATATACTGTATTAAGTAAAATTTATTTTCTTGTTAAAATATTATATTAAATTTAAATTAAAATGTGTCATGGTCTGCCAATAAAAGTTGGAGAATAAAATTAAACGTAATAATTAAGTCTTCAAAAATTACTCGGTACAAAATAACTTTTATTCAATAAGAGAATACTGAATAAAGTACCAAGAAGGTACCCTTAATATAAAATAGCATTACTTTTTTATTCTTTATTTTGTTAACTTGTCTATCCAACAGTTAAAAACGGTTTGGTAATAAATATTTGTTATTATTATTATTATTATTATTATTGACAAGCATTCCTAACATTTTTATATTGAATAAATTGAAATACAACATCAATTTCCTATACGGTCATTAAATACAACATTTGTTACTGAACTAAATACTGTATACTAAAATACATTTTCAGTTTGTAGTTTCTTCTTAATTCGTTTACCTTATGGATATTGTAGAGTTTAAACAATATATTGTATTTTTTCTATTAATTTCAGGCTGCCTTAGTCGTGTTGGTGGGAGTTGCCGTCGCAGCACCACAAGCTGCTTACAAGCCCTTCTACAAGGCAGCCGCCTACCCCTACGCTGCACCTAGCTACTACCCATACGCCGCCCCTGCCTACCCATTCGCCACCCCATACGCCAAGCCTTCCGCCTACGTCGCCAAGCCCTTTGTAGCCCCTGCAGTCAAGCCCTACGCTGCTCCCGAATACTACAACCCTCAGTACCCCGCCCAGTACGTCAAACCCGTCGCCATCCTCAGACAGTCCCAGGACGACAACTTCGATGGCTCCTTTACCTACGAGTAAGTCAGACACTAATTTAATGATGATCTTTTTCAAATTTAAGAAATTCATATAGTATTTTTTAACAAGTTACTTAATTTTAAACTGAACAATATAGCCTATGTTTTATCCTAAACAAGTATAATTACATTTATGAATAATATCAAACTACTCTGTTTAAAAAACAGAATTTTTTAGTATACATGTTACATATTAAAAATAAATCAGGATACGCTAAAAAGAGACTCCTTGTATAGTCATGGGGTTACATGACTACGAAAGTGTGGCAACAAGATAATGCTGAGATTGTAATAAAAAACATAAAAGAACAGTAAATAAAGAAATAATAAATATAGGATGGTAATTCAATTGCTTTATTGTAAAATATGCAATTTAAATTTAAAATATTTGTTTTAAATATTTATTTAGCTTAAGGCCCTTTGAGGGATCAACTTTTTTTCCAAATGGTAACTAAAATAAAAATAACATATTTAAAGTACACTAACTAGAAAATAAACACAGCTCTATGAAAAGTTATTATAGCCTATTATTTGAAAAAAATGTATATGTTTCATACTACATAAAATATATAGAATTTAAATCAGTATATACGAACAGTAAAAGAAAGAACATTGCAGTACGTTGTTGTTATAATAGAATAACAACAAATAAGTATAATATCTCTGATTAAATTATAGACATAAAAATATGATCCTTAAAAACTAGTAGCCTATACTAACCAAAAGTAATACACAGCAGATAACAATAAACTTAATAAGAAATATATTAAGAGTTCTAAAAATCAATTCATGTTGGTAAATTAAAGTAAGCACGTGATTTAACATATAATCTATATGCAGGGTGGAAAAAATGGAAACGCTTTCACAACGTTATTTTTTTCCATATATAATTTGGTAACGTATATTTTGTTAAATATCGGAGAAATAATATGGTTAAAATTAGTTACTTTGAAATTCAAATGACCACTACTCTGGAAAGGATAAACATTACCAAGCCCGGTTTGTGGCCATTAATTTCTCTTTCATTTGATATCAAACTTGACGTAGGCTTACGTTGAAGATTTTCGTTCATCTCCTCGTGGGCCACCCCAATGAAAAGATGAAATGTTGCTAATGGCGTCAAAAAGTATCTCACTTTTACAAGTGAAGTCATACATAAGTTACGAAAGCTGTTCTGTTTGTTTTCCACTATGTACATTTATAAAAGCCATTTACCACTTATCACTATTTCTCCAAAACTATGCGTCCGATTGACTTGAAACTTTGTACACAGGTTTATCTTGGCCCTTTATTAATGCTAAGATTGAGATTAAAAAACATTAAAAAACAGTAATAAAGAAATAGTAAATATAAGGCGGTTATTAAATTATTTTATTGTAAAATAGGTCTCAATAAGAAAGGATTTTTCTCTCAGATCTCAGGTCTCCGTCCCACTGGCCTTCAAGATTCCCAAGGTATTCTTATGGAGCTATACTAATTGATTTATTTATTTGATTAACAGCTGTTAAATTAAAAACAAATTGAACAAAATTGTGGTTGGCTATACTATAATTGTTACTACTCTATTGAAAATACAATAGTAAAAATTGTAATACACAACATCAGCTGTTCTAAATTGGATACAGCCTAAACTGAAAGCCTGATGCACATTTCGATTACCGTATATAATCAAACTCAGTATTTTGACTAGCGAAGCGGGTGGTTACAGCTAGTAAATATAATTGATCAGTCAGAGCGTCCCAAAAGGTTTTTGTCATGTGGAATAGAAATTAAAAGGTTTTTGAAAAGCAGATTTTTCGTGATTTATGGTTTAAAATGTTTCCTTATTGATTGATTATTAATAAAGGATTGTTGCAGCTTCCAGGCCGAGAATGGCATCGCATCTCAAGCCAGTGGGTTCGTGAAGAACGCCGGCACTGACGCTGAAGCCCAGGTCATCCAAGGACAGTACTCCTACACTGCCCCTGACGGCACCCCCATCGTCACCCAGTACATTGCTGATGAGTCAGGGTTCCACGTCCAGGGAGATCATCTTCCCGTCGCTCCTGCTGATCCATTCAGAACTGCTTAAGGAACTTTTAAATCTCTCTCTTTACATCTTTTTGTCTTGATCTAAGCTGTTATCTTCTGTTCTCCTTCTTAAAAAATATATAAATAAAAAGTGGTTCTACCCTTCACATCTGCTTTGTTATTCTTCTACATGTTTTTATCACTACAGTAGAATGCAATATAACAATCTGAAATTTTTAATAAGAATAATTTTTATAAAACCTATGATCACCAACCCTGAATTGGTGATCATAGGTTTTATCGTTTTTCACCAACTCTGAAACAATTTGTAAAAATTGCCTAAAATGTGACATAGGGCTATCAAGCAAGAATAAATAAATAAAACTAAACGTTTATTGATTAGTTCTCGATTGCCAATATATGTGTGGATTTGAGTGTTGATTTAGTGTAATAACTCTAGATACGTGAGTGTAGTCATTGTTACTACTTAAAATCAAGTGTTTCTTAGAAAGGATAGTTCAGCCCAATAGCCAGCAAACATACGGGATTGAAACTTTCGCGTGGATATTGGACCCAGTTGTGTTCGTATGGTATTTGGCAAACTGACAAGCATGATACGCTATTCCTTCTCCTGAAAATACCGGAATCCTGGCAACTATCTGGACACCAAAAACTTATTTAGAAGTGGTCATGTCGATGGTAACCATTGATTGGGTACATAATATAGAGGCCTGAGAACAGATCCTTTAACCTACAATACCCATAATATATTCAATGTGGAAATTTAATTTGATAAACTTCAAAACGTTACAAAAAAGCTAATGCATGCTTGATTGTTAAAATTGATATAATAAATAAATATAAGTAAGAAAGGAATAATAGTTAGACAATATGCTATTTATAATAATTGTAATGAAAATCATAATTCAATTCTAGCAACAAATGTTTAGTTGCTAGAATTTGTGAATTTAAATAAAAATCTCAAGTTAGGGATACTAATTATATGACTTCCAACAAAATGAAGAGGTTTTCAATGCCCGAGTATGTGTATTTGTTTATTATACGATGAATATTAAAAGAATTTTGTGATTTTAATTTACCTGAACTCTTTGGATTATTCAATAACTGTGAAAAATTGATCTGAAATAAAGTAAGTAATCGTGAGTATTAGAGTAATAATAATAATAATAATTTCATTTTTTTCATTTATTTATTTATTTCTTTGTACAACAAATATTCTACAAGTAGTCTTTTTTATTTATTCCTCTAGCCTATGGCTAATTGAGGTAAAATCTTATTTATAAATACATTTGCTATAATATTTACATTATAAAATACATTTTTATCCATTTATTTCTTTCATTGTTAATTTTCAATTAGTACTTATCATTATTAATTTGGTTTTCTTTTCTTCTTTATTAACAAACTTGCTAAGTTTCTTAACATTTATACTATCAAAAGATTAGATAACAATTAAATCATACATTCAATAAAAAAAATTATATTAATTCAAAAACAATATCTTATTAGATCTAAATACATATAAATATGAAAAGTAATGTAAGATAATATAGCTTAACACATTCAAATAAAACATAACATAAAATAACACAGTATAAATACCTTGACCACTCCAAATATTAGGAATATTAACGAGAGTAAATATATAACAACAAAAACAGTAACAACAACAACAACAAAAACAATAAATCAACAATAAACAATAAATTAATCTTCGGTGGAATATTCATTTACAAACAGTTACAAAAGTAATTTAGGGCCCAACAAAGTTCAGGTTCTAATAGTGTAAATGTTTGGACTGTACCAAAGGTCTACTGTGGACGAAACTGACTGTACACCAAAGAGGGGTGAAATCTAAAAAAACCATAACTTGAACGAGTTGCATTCCTACACTGTTTTCATATGCAACAGATTATTTAGGGTTATGTTGACAAATAAATGATATGATGTCTGATTCGTTAAATATGATTGTATTTCCTATTATTTGTAAAAATGTGTGTCAGTGTATGTGTGATAATCAGTTCTTTGTGTTTGGTGTTTATTGTAATTAACCCATGTGATTTGGATGTATAACCTAAAAGTCATTTTTGGTGTTGGTTGGTAAGTAAGTATATTGATGAGTAGGACTAATATTTTATGTTATGTTTGTAAACTAATGAAATAGTTTTTAAGGTGTGTTTTCAACTGGCTGTAATTGTGTAAATGTTGTAGATCTAGAGGTAATGAGTTAATTAGTGATGGGATTCTAAATTCAAGAGCTAGCCTACCATAATCATTGTAATGCCTTTGCACTTGATATTGTCTATGCCTCAAATTATATTGCACATCACGCTGAATTCTATAATCCTCATTGAAATAATGTTTACTTAGGTCTATGTATCTAGCCAAACAACCAAATTTCATTATTCCTAAACACTCCAATGGAATACTAAAAAATAGTACTTTCAATATCCTTGTTATGAAATTTTTTAATTGTATTTTGACATATTCAGGGGCTAAATAGTACACAGTTATTCCATACTGAAACATACTTTGCACAAGAGAAAAATAAATAAGTCTCTTTGTGCTTACAGAAAAAAGTTGTCCAATCCTCCTACACTTAAACAGTACTGTTCTTAGGCAATTTGTTAGATAGGCTATATGTGAATAAAATTTCATATCTGAGTCTAAAATAATTCCAAGATGTTTTATAGTGCTACAAAATGTAAGAGATTTACATGAACAAACAGTATTTTGTGTAAAACACCTTGAATTATGGCATAACAGTTCAACATATTTTTCTATTGGCAAACTAATATTTATTCTAGGATTTCTAAAAATTATACCCTTAGTTTTCTTAGAGTTTAACATAATTGAATTGTTAAAAAAAATTTTATTACCAAATCTAAATCTTCCTGTACTATGGACATACCTCTATTAATATTATTATGAACTAGATACATTATGTTATCATCTGCATATTGTAATATTTTACTATGTATTTTTAAATATGGCAAATCATTCACATATATGTTAAATAGGACCGGTGATATTATACTCCCCTGTATTAAGCCAAATTCCTGATTGTAACTATCACTAACAATATGTCCTACAGAGGTGCATATTTGTCTATTTTTGAAATAATCAGTAAAAAATGACATTAGTTTAACCTTTATTCCTATATTAGATATTTTACTGAGCAAACTTTTGTAATCTACTATATCAAATGCTTTTGTTAGGTCCGTTGCGGCAGCTATTACAAATTTATTTTCATGTAATGCCTTATTAATATCATTAGTCAAGTATTCCAAAAGGTCTATTGTAGATTTGCCTTGTACAAAGCCAAATTGACTTTCACTGATTATTTCATTTTCACATAAATATCTAGTTAGTTGATCATTAACATAATGCTCCAGAATCTTCATTATAATAGATATTGACCCAATAGGCCTATAGCTATTTAAATCATTCTTAGTATTTCCATTCTTAAAAATAGGCCTAACATATGTTATTTTCATTCCAGATGGAATAATACCAGTTTCAAATATTCTATTAGATGGATGAGAACATGTTTTAAATATAATATATTATTTTGTATATCTTGTGGCCTTATTTTATCTGGTCCAGCTGATGATCTTACATTTATTTTTCTTATAGCTAACATTAGTAGTTTCTCATTTATAGGCCTAAATAACATACTCATCTTACTCCCTCTATTATATTTATCCTCTTTAAAACTGTTATCTAGATTAAACGACTCTCCAGTAAATTGTTTAATAATGTTCTTTGTCATATTAGAGAAATTATTATTAAATTAATTTGACAAAAAAGTTAAGTCATCATCATTTTCAACATTAAAGTTAGATTTGATATTTTCTAATACTGTAGGCTTAGGTTTTTTATTGATAGCCTGATTTATTATATTCCAGGATTTTTTATGATCTCTTGAAGTTTCTGATAACATTTTAAAATAGTATTCATTTTTCGCTTTTCTAATTTTACCTAATAGGTTGTTTCTAGTATATCTAAACAATTCTCTTAAATGCAAATTAACTAAATGCAACTATCTCTCTTAACCTGATTCCACAAGAAGTTCTTATATTCTATCAATGCTTTGATATCATTAGTTATCCAAGGATTAATATTTATTTCCTTATTGCATTTTACATTTATCTTAGAAGTATCATAAATTCTATGAAATGTATTAACAATTTGACAATAAATTTCCTCTGGGTCCATTATGTCCAATATTGGCCACCAATTCTCCTGTTGAACAGCAAGACTTACTTTTTTACAATATAAAACTTCTTTAAAAATGTTTTCCTTAATAGTTTTGTTCTTGCCAAAGTTTATAATCAATCCTGTCCAGTAATGATCTGCTATCTTATTTTCTATCACATAGGCTTCATATTTACTACCAGGCAATCTTACATTAATGTGGTCTAAACACTTTGATACTAATACATTATTATAAAATTCTACTCTAGTTAGGGTACTAATCATGTTTTGCATTTCATAAGTATAAAGAGTATCCAAGTAGTTCCCTGAACCATAAACATTAGTCAAGTAACATAAGTTAATATCCCCTAACATAATTACATTTTTCTCATTCATTATTATGTCAGATGACAATAAATTTTCTAAGTCTGCATTAAAACTATTAACATTCATATTGGGGGGCCTATAACATGATGCTAATATTAATTGTTCATTATTATAGTTAATTTTCATCAGAACTAATTCCATAGAGTTTGAATGTATTTCCCATTTTATTAGTTTACATTTTATCTCATTTCTAATAAGAACTAATAAGCCTCCTCCATTACCTGCAGGTCTACACTTATATACATTTTTAAAACCATTTCTACCATACAGTTTAGCTTCTTCATCTGTTACATTAACTTCTGATAGAACAATGATATCTAAGTACTTTAAAATATTATCTATATAGACTAAAAAAATATCCCAATACTTTTTGATACTTCTAATATTAGTGCTAATAATGTGCAAGTTTCCATTTAGTCCATTTAACTCTATAAAATCTTTTATCTGTTGCCAATCAGAGAAGGATGTAAATTTACCATCTATATTTAGGTTTTCCTCATTCAAATCTATGTTCATAAATTATAAAGTAAGTTAAATAAATATACAAACAATAAACTATAATATATATATATACTTTAACAAGGCCTATATAACAAAAATAAATATTTATAAATTAAATAACAAGAATATAAATAAGAACAAATTAAGTAACAACTATTCAACAATGAATTAGAATACAATTAAATAATCAACGAAAATAATTAATAATAATGAAATAGTTAGATTATATAAGTGAAATAAATATTTTGATAAATCAGCTAAACAAATATAGGGCTAAAAAGATCCATTTTCATTGTGGTATTCTTTTATATTTAGATAGGCTATCTATTTTATAAGCTGCATGTCTTCAATTTTGACTATTTGAATTGCTTTAGAAGTATTGTCCTTTTTTACCCTGATTCTATTACCATTCATCCAGATGTATTTATATCCCTTACTCTTCCGAGCCTGGTTGACCTTGGCCATTAGGTCTGAGAAGTAGGGAGTGAGATGATCATTAAAATGTATTGCTCTATCAGGATGAACATCATTTTTTATTAAAGAGACCTTAGGCCTACATTTCCTACCTTTACGAACTATATTATCTCTAGATTCTCTAGACATACATTGAACAATAATTGGTGCAGGTGTGTTCTTAGTAGGTAATCTATGGGCTGTGATTTCTTTCTTTTTAATAAGTATGTCCGTAGATCCCAGCAGCTTGATCACACTTTCTCTGGCATCTTCTTTCTCTGCTTGTGGGATGCTAGTAATAACGAAGTTTCGACTTCTTCCATACTGCTTCTCTTGCTCTAGCGTTACCTTCATTTCATTAACTTCATGTTCTAGGTTTAAAGTTTTCTCTTCTATCTCTTTCATCTTGTCGAGTGTATTTAGAAACTTTTCTTCCAACCTTGTCATTACATCCATTATGCTATCGACTCTCTCACTCAAAGCTTTTTCTTGTCTTCTAAATAGCTCTCCAAAGAAGCGTTTGAGAAATTGGATTGCAGGGTCATCGATATCAAGATCTAATTCTACACTCTGCGTTCTAGGCTTACCTGACCTGCAGTTAGCACATTCCCATTCATTCTTTAGTTTCTGACTTTTCGCTTTCCAAGTTGTCTTTTTTAGCCCAGAACAATCATAATGATAGTTATTGCCACATTTACCACAAGTTATATAGTCACCATCAACAGGAAGTTTCTGATTGCATTTGTTACAAGACATATTTTATTTACTTATTACCGGTATCTATTTACTTTCGTGTAGCAAAGTTACCTATTTAATGTTTATACTCACTTGATATTAATAAAATTTTCTGTGGAATAATGTTAATTTAGTAATAGAAATAGAAAATGTTTACCTTGATTAGTTTGGAAGACCCTAACCTCATTTCTACAGGTAATCACAAATAAACCAATATCAACTTAAATTCACAAAAAACCTATTACATTTTCTAATAAATGGAATCTTTATTTACCCTCTTCACTATTTTAGTCAGCCATATAATCCATAAACTCCAAATATTATTAGTAAATATGAGAGTGAAAATGTTAGGTTGAAGTTACTTTCAACTACCACAGAGTAATGATAATAATAATAATAATTTATTTCATTTTTTCATTTATTTCTTTGTACAACAAATATTCTAAAAGTAGTCTTTTTTATTTATTTCTCTAGCCTATGGCTAATTGAGGAAAAATCTTATTTATAAATACACTTGCTATAATATTTACACCATAAAATACATTTTTATCCATTTATTTCTTTCATTGTTAATTTTCAATTAGTACTTATCATTATTACTTTTTTTCTTTTCTTCTTTATTAATAAACTTGCTAAGTTTCTTAACATTTATACTATCAAAAGATATTAATTAGATAACTATTAAATTATACATTCAATAAAAAAACTATATTAATTCAAAACCAATATCTTATTAGATCCAAATACATATAAATATGAAAAGTAATGTAAGATAATATCGCTTAACACATTGAAATAAAACATAACAAAATAGAACACAGTATAAATACCTTGACCACTCCAAATATTAGGAATATTAACGAGAGTAAATATATAACAACAAAAACAGTAACAACAAAAACAATAAATCAACAATAAACAATAAATTAATCTTCGGTGGAATATTCATTAACAAACAGTTGCAAATGTAATTTAGGGCACAACAAAATTCAGGTTCAGGTAATAATAATAATAATAATAATAATAATAATAATAATAATAATCGTGAGTAATAAGAAATAACAGTTTATTAATTACAGCCATGAGTATGTATGTATATTGTTTGATAAGATTATATACATTGTTATTAGAAATATTAGTATTATGCTAAAGTCGTAAAAAACTATAGTTAAGTAATTTAACGTATTAAACGTACTTAAAACTTGGATCTTGATTAGCAAGTCTCAAAGGCATAATACATTATTTAAAGTTAACACTTTGACAACAAAACTATGCACGAAACAAAATGTAGTTTCAAATGTAATCAACTATAAACACCAGTTACTTAAATATAGTCAGTAATGTTGAGTTCTTGTAGCAATTAATGTAACATAAGCATGCATTTGGTACACAGATTTTCAGCAGAACATTTATTGATAACAATTGACGAACTTTAATGAGACGTCCAGTGTTTAAACAATAAAAATATATTGTTATGAAAATTGAAATGTTATTGACATATATTGTTGGACCTGACCACAATATTTTACTATATTTTGATTTACGTCATTGATCAAACAAGTACTTAGGATTTGTACAAAATCAAAGTTTTAATCGATTATAAGATAAGACCACAACACGTAAAACAAATCATACGTTGGTTAATGTGGTGTAAAATTTTACTGTGAATTACATACGAGTAACGTAATAAGTAATGTTGTGCTGGATTAATCGACATTATGATGTTAAATGTAGCGCTTTATAGGGAACGCTTTTCTCTAAGCATTGCAAAGATTCTAAATTAGTTTGGTTAGTGGTTGGTTTCTCGCCTTTTTAATTCAAGAAACCAACCGAGAAAAATAAGGCTATGATTAGAAAATAATAATAATTTTGCTAGGATATGGCAAATAAAATTAATGTTTACGAATCCTCCTACGTTTACTAATTTAAACCTTTTGAATGTACACATTTTTACACTCTGAAACTAAACATTAATTACTATAAATACAAACAGTTTGTTTTTAAAGTTTTGTATCTGATATATTTGTTTGGTTTTCAGTCCATAACTGCTACTTGCAAGTGGCATGTTGAAACACAAGCCCCAATACAGTACATTTTGCAGACAAAGGTATAATAATGTCTATTAACTGACATATTTAGGGTTTGCTCTCCATCATAGTTTTTTTTTTATGGAAAATGTTTAGATTATTTTATCAACTATTTATACAATGCTCTTATTGACACTTTCTGCAAATAATTAAGTTTGGCATTTATTTTAAATGCTTCTAATATCAAAATGTTTTTGACTTTTTAAAATCGATATAAAGAATCAATTTTTTATTTCAAACCTATGCTGTATTGGACATAAAATAAAAATTAAAAAGTTCAGGTTTCGCAATTATTCAATATTTTTCTTTTCTGATTCAACGAATACCAGCTAATTCACCCTGAATAGAACACATTGAGTAAACATTAAGAGTGTCCATAGTGTGAAGTTTGGCTCCACAATCACATGACTGATCATTTTACATTTCCCACTTATATTTCCAGTAGCATCTTCCCACACCCATGATTCAACATAATCACCTCATTACGATGAAGATTTATTCCACCGGTACCAATCATGGAGTCGACTAGTGTGCTATTATGTGTAGTGCTGAGTGCATTTAAAAAAAGAGCATCCGGGATTCTATGACATATTTTGGTATTATATTTTAGCAGTAGTTATATAGTTAGTTTGTTATTACTCAGCCTATAATATTAAAATATTTTCACATTTTCATGTCGTCTTACTACTTGTTTAGCGACTCATGACTTTTGTACAAATTAGTTCCATTACAAACTACCAAACCAAATTACCAAATTGTATGATGACTTCCACGTAACCTCTGTGCATTATTTCAGTTTCGAATTGCCCCACAACTATGTATATGCTTCTTAAGGAAACTTCATTAAAGTAGATGACATATCTGATAGGTCATAGACGTTGAGCTAATAAGATTGTTGCTCGTTTAGCACCATCCGAGAGGAGTACGTGCAGATAAGTAACTATTGACGTGGACACAAACAATTCCAAAACTTCACAGAGCCAAAAAACTTTTTCGAGTATGCCAGATTTGTGTTTGTGGTGAGAAATAACCATTTTTCAAATTAAAATTTACAAAAAGACCTTTTACAATTGTATAACATTATTGGTTGACTTAAACACCATTTGATATACATAAAAAAATTGCTATTCGTTAAATATAAATTGTTTTCATAGTAAAATTAATATGGCATGGAAAAAATATTTGAAATATATGTAACCTGTGATATATTAACTATCACTATCAGAGTGAATAACTTTTGATTAAACTATGTTTTTTCAAAATCTTGAAAAGATAGAGAACTATCACTGTGATTTATAACTCAAGGGTAATAACAAAGATATAATAATAAATTATAATAATTCCACAACGTCTGCTCATTAGACTTCTTGGCATAGGGCACCATGTTTTTTTAATTTTTGTTTTTTTAATTTAAAAAATAAAATTTAACTTTTAATTTTTTTTAATTTTTTTTTAATTTTTGTTGAGTGAGTGACAACTTTATACCCTGAATATTTTTTATAAATTTTCCGGACATTTAGTCATTTACTTAGACTAACTGTTCTTTATGTAAGGGAAAAGAAAAACTATTAAAGTAATTATTACTAAATACTTTATTTATAAGGTAACGATGGTATTTTTACTTATATTTCTTTAAGGGGGCTGGAGCAGGAAGGGATGCTTGGTAGGCCAGGGACTTGGCAATGGCTTCAGGAACAGGGGGAGCTACGGGCAGATGGTCTCCCTGGACGTGGAATCCTGTCTCGTCAGCAAAGTACTGGGTGACGATGGGGGTGCCGTCAGGGGCAGTGTAGGAGTACTGTCCTTGGATGACTTGGGCAGCGGCTTCAGTACCGGCGTTCTTCACGAACCCACTGGCCTGAGAAGCGATGCCATTCTCGGCCTGGAAGCTGAAATCGTCCTTATTTCTTAGTAATTAGAAAGTAAATAAATTAAAGCGTACATCAAAGTGAATTAGTCCCAAACAGGGATCCCTATCGAACAAAAATAATAATAATGACGGTTTTAAATATGAGTCTTATTATTGCATATTAAAATCATCAATAACTATTTGTACAACAATAAAATAGTCTCTACAAGTGATTTCGTTCATTCAATTTAAACTCGTCGTAGTTTTAGCACAGTAAAAATGTGTTATCCTGGTATTTTCAATAATATGGACTGATTTTTCCATTCTTAAATTCTTAAGTCAAGTATTGATTTTGTTTTTATGTTTGGCATGATTAATTAACGTACTGTCAGATTGTTTGTAGAAATCTTCTAATAAATATAATGAAGTTCAAATTATAGTGATAATAATAAAGATGGAAAATATAATTGGAAATAATCATCATAATATGACCATATACGAATTAAACACTAAAAAAAATTATTAAATTTTGAAGTCTACATTAGTATTTTTTATATTTATTGATTTACAGCATTTATATCATACTAAAACAGGATTTTGAATAACTAAAGACTCAAATGTCACTATTTACTTACTCGTAGCTGAAAGAGCCGTCGAAGTTGTCGTCCTGGGACTGTCTGAGGATGGCGACAGGTTTGACGTACTGGGCGGAGTACTGAGGGTTGTAGTACTCGGGAGCGGCGTAGGGCTTGACTGCAGGGGCTACAAAGGGCTTGGCGACGTAGGTGGAAGGCTTGGCGTATGGGGTGGCGAATGGGTAGGCAGGGGCGGCATATGGGTAGTAGCTAGGTGCAGCGTAGGGGTAGGCGGCTGCCTTGTAGAAGGGCTTGTAAGCAGCTTGTGGTGCTGCGATGGCAACTCCCACCAACACAACCAAGGCAGCCTGATATAAAAAAATGTTAATGTAAACATGAGTCATGCTTATCATGATTTGGAATATATAAAATAGAGGCATGATAACTGCATGAATTCTAAATAATAAATATTACTATTCAGTTGTATTTAGATAATAATAATAACAGAATGGTATAGTTTTTTGCTATAAATTCTCTGAAAACTTAATTTTTTTCAATTGTTAAAATACTATGATTTTTAAATATTTATAAGAGAAGAAATTTTATGAGTGCTTGTAACTGTTGGATGTTGTAAAATATAAGAAATAAAATTAGAATCCTATAAGAAAATACTTATGGTAGCCATATTATATTTTATGACTATAAAAATCCCAACAAAATATACTGTATATAAATATATCACAGTATAACATCAGCTCAATATTGGTTTATAACTTTTATTTGTAATTAATATACTATCATGTAAAGTTATAAATTACTGCAAATGTTATTTTACCCTTCGTTATATTTTTTTAAAAGATATACTGTTTTAATATAACGTACGTAAGAATGTAGATCAGATAAATAATTGAAACTACTTTTAATTATTATGATTATATGTTTTCACACAAATTTTTTTAGTATATATTTTTAATTGTGAGGATTGTAAAAGCTTATAAAACACATAGTAAATACATTTTTAAATTATTTATTCAAAAGTAATAAAAAATTTCGTTTTTAAGATAACTCGTAAATTTAATTTCATCTCCTTAGTAATAATTTACTAATGATAATAGACTGGTGATATTAATGATAACAGAACAGAATAGCATAAAAATAAATAAACTTCTTTGTAAAATTTAAAGTTAACAAAGCAGTTGTTCATTATTTATCGTAGAACGTAGAAGAATAACAGTTGACGTTGTAAATTATTTTTACACTTAGAATAGTATCTTAACTAATAAAACCCAAACTACTTATAAATAGTAAGCAAGAGTACAATATATGATAATCTATATACTAAGTGAATTATGATCTACATCTAACCAGAGAGTTCATGTTGTGCACACCGTTGATGCGGACCCAGAAAGTGCCCAAATACTGAGACCTGAGGTTTATATAGGGGAAGGGATATAAGTTGCTCAGCCAGATCTAGTTAACTGAAGGTCGCGATGCGAGATTTCAAATAAATCACAGGCAAAATCTTGAACCATATAAGTGCCTTGTTAATGACCAAACATATCTTCCACTCTAATTTGGCATTAATAAATTATGCTTATTTAACAGTGGATACCCCTTCACGCTTCCCATGCTAACGCAATTACTTGGTACAATCATATCACACCGGACTTCAGCCCCCGTGTCTATTTCTAATTTATTTTTGAAATGTTGTAATTGTTATTTTTATAAAGGTAAATGGATCTTTTAAGAGGTGTTTCTATCTTTTAGGAATCAAACGAGAGAAAATACCTTCTCAGTGGCTCTAAAGGACACAAAATCTGCATCCCTCTAAATTTCAAGTCACTTGGGCTTTTACAGTGCTTTTGGAGGCCCTACATGAAAGTAGTCGGATGGTCAGATGTATTTCGTTCCTTGAACAGAGTTTTTGAATATATAGTATAATATTTAACTAAACCAATTAAGTTAAAAATATTTTCATAAGCTTGTATCGTAAAATAAATTTTAAATTATAATTTACTATCTTATTTTAAGTTGTAATACAGGTTAAAAAAATGTCCATCATATAAATATTTACTACGGAAAATAAAAGCGATATAATAAAATTAAAATCCACCATAATCTTTCAAGTAAAATCACTAAAGTCAGTGATTTTTATAAGTTATTATATAAAATAATATGTTCAAAAGAAGTAATAAAATGGCATGTATGCTACTCGTAGCCTTCGTTGGTACTAAGTCCTATCATTTCATATTCAAATATGATTTTAAGAATTAATAATAAAAAATAAAAAAATAAAAATAAAAAATAAAGAAATTCCGGACGCTCATGGAAGCTTCCATGGAAATAAAATAAAATTATTATCAATAACAAACCAGGAATATTTGAACAATTAAAATTTAGGCCTACTATCATTTGCATATCATACTTTTAACTTTATTATCTAAAAATTATTTCATCTGTTTATTTTAACACTTTTTTTATTGTTCATAACTAATAATAAATGTAAATATTAATTTAATTGTTCTTTATGATGATGAAAACTTTGTTACTGAAAGGCCTTACAGAATAAACATTTAATTTTACAGGAGTGTTGGGTCTTTTCATTCATTGTCCTTTATAATAGATGTCGTTATATACGTTGGTTTCAACTATCTCACCCTCTTATAGAGTTTATTTGTTTAACATGGCTTCAATGTTTGTGGTTGATATTCAAATTTAAAAATCTTGTTTATCATTTTCCTGATACTTCCATTTACATTGCAGCTTATATTAATCTCTTTAGCAAACTGCTATTTAAGAGATAGACTAAATTAAATTACATATAAGTAACATCACTAAATTGAAACTAATAAATTAAACAATGTAATTATATTCAATAACTAAATCAAATACTTTCAAAGATCAGAAAATGTATAACCATTAATAAATAAAGGGAAAAGAAACGACATTTATATTTAATTTAACAGATTATTAAAAATTAAATAAATTAATAATTCAGAATGTAGGGCTAGAAAACATTTAGTTTATTTGCGTTGCAAATACACACCTAAAAATATGTGTATTATTTTTAATATATTACTTATTTGCTGTAAACAGTATATTTTTTTAATTTAAATATATATTTTTCCAATAAAAGCAGATAAAAATCAGGCTAAACAAAATTAAAATTAAAAAAGAGAAAAAATATCTGATTAGTTTGTTGTTTTCATATGAATAAATACTAATTTTGTGTATGTGATAATCTCATTTTGTAAGTTACATTTATATTAAACTATTTATGTATTTTTTAACCCTTAGATTGTCGGTCGAACTAAAAAACCTAGAACTAAATATTATAATCATTGATATCAATTAATTGATTTTAATCAATTACTACAATCAATCCTACTACAGAATATTTAACTAACATTTAATGATGTAAACTAATCTTCAAGTTCATTATACATTTATTTTTATTAAGTAAATTTTACATATCTCTAGGTAGAGAATGGATTAGATTCTTCCTCCGACCAGGCCGCAGGCCGAGTTGAACAAAGGGGCTAAAGGTAAACGAGGAATACCTCCGAAACGAAATTTATTAAAAATATACATGATAGAGCATCAAAACACGATCCTCAAGTTCCTCTGGGAGATATGGATTCTACCTCTCCATAAGGTATTTTATATTCTAAAGTTACATTTCCATAGATATTATTGTGTCTTTGAGCATTGAATTGTCTATGCCTTAGATTGTATTGTAATAATATAACCAATAGGCTACATTCAATGACATTTACATATTCTATTTATTACATATTTTTATTACACTTTAAATTTAAATCTTAGAGAGGAATATCTTGTCCTTACCTCACATTATAAAATAGACAATATTTTATTATTACTTACCTGATCATTACATAATTATGGCTCTATGGGATGATACCGTTGCTGGGTTGTTAATATACTAAAATAAAATCTAACATACAATAAAGCCAAATGCATAAATTTTACCAGGAAAGGATTACATACTTGATTAGAAACATAATTAGAAACAAACAATTTGAATAATAAAATAATAGCTTGAATAACAATTCAGAATTGAGAAGATTTCAGATTAATTGGATCTTTGAAATTCACCTTATAGAACCACTTTCGTGGTCTTCCTGATTACTTAGTTTATTAATAATGACAAAAACATATACGACTAGTTGGCTGTGTTGGAATATTGAGGATGCCTCAACACAGCTGGGGTGGAACGTTTGGTTGATCGCACCTTGACGCGGTTGTGACCGCAACGTTACGTTCTAGTTATCACACCGGCTGCTTAAGCTCGATACAAGATTTTAAATGTATAAAATTCAGCTACGTTTTAAATTTATTTATTTAAATTTGTTTAAATTTATTTATTTTACATGCACAATACAGGTTATTTACCCAATTACACTGTGCATGTTCAATGAAAGAAGACATGCAATTAATTTAAAGTCCACGATTTCATGTCCAGTCCAGTGCACATACATAATTAACACTATTAACACAAGCAGACAAATAAATAATAAATAGCATAACAATAACAGTGATAGTAAATAATTATAAGTATCAATAATAATCAACAACAATAAACTCTATTAACAATAACTAGGCTCCATAGTAGCGAGAGGATATGAGTGAAAAATAATATGCTTTTCTCTTTTTTTATTTTTGTTATGTAGGCTGACTAAAAGTTTAAAACTATTTATCTATATACATATCAATAATTAATTTCAATTGATTGGTTCAAGCTAGATCAATTTAAACACCTTTGGCAGTATCTTTTGTACTGGTTAATATTATTTGCAAATATATCAACTTCTCCTGACAAGGAGTTATATAATTTCATCATTGTGTTTAAAGGTGATAAAAAGTGTACTCTTGTGTGCGAAAAATCAATATTAAACAAATATCTTGACCTATTATAAAATGTTGGAGCATAAAAATTAATTTTAGACAGACAAAATGAATCCATTATTTCACCTTTCAACAATTTAAAAAGAAATAGTAAATGCGCCAACGTTCTCCTTTTCTCAATACTTTCCATTTAAAAAATACTTAAAAGCTGATAATATGATATATCAAAAGTAAAGTGACCAGTTTCTTTAAAATATAAATAGCGCAAAAACCTTTTCTGTACTTTTTAAATTGAATTTATATGAACAGTGAAATAAGGATTCCATACTATACCAGCAAATTCCAAATTAGACCTAACAAGTGATACATACAATGATTTTAAAGTTGAAATTGAATGAAAATTATTAGACTGCCTAGTAATAAACCCTAAGTTTCTATAAGCCTTATTTATAACAGATAAAATGTGTAGATTACAAAATTCTAAGTAGGGTATAAAATCAAGCCTAAATCCTTGAAATCGTATAATCTTTCAAGAGTGCTACCATCTTATGAATAAATAAATAAATAAATAAAAATCAATAGAATAATCATTGAAAAGATATATTTTTTTCCTTGTAAATGTCATAACATTTGCTAATATTAAAACAGATTTTATTTTTAACACTCCATTTAACAATTTCATCCAAATCCGCCTGTAATGCTTTAGAGTCCAGCTGGCTATTGACTGTTCTATACAATTTCAGGTCGTCAGCATAAAGTAAAATCTTTGAAGTTTTTACACAGTTAACAATATCGTTAATAAATAAATTAAAAAGTACGGGACCCAGATTATACCCCTGTGGAACCCCTGAAGTCACAACATATTTACCAGAGTTGTGCCCCATATAAGAAACATATTGACACCTATTACAAAAGTAAGAATAAAAAACTTAACTAAATTAGACGAGAAACCTAAATGATGCATTTTACTTAAAATTAATCTATGGTCTACTTTGTCAAAGGCTTTACTAAAATCTGTAAAAATTACATCTAACTGAGAGTTATTATCTAACTGAAGTAATGCATATTCTGTAAAACTTATCATGTTCGTAATAAAATACTTTTTAGATTGAAAACCATGCTGCTTATCAGTCAGTGATGCAGCCACAAACGACATAATCTTTTTGCAAATTATTATCTCAAATATTTTGGAAGGAGTTGATAAAAATGCTACAGGGCGATGCATTTACTTAATGCTACACACTATTAATGAGCTGAGAATTTTCACTCTTAAAAATATGTGTAACTCGTGTCAATTTAAAAACATCAGGAAACACATTATTAACTAAACAAAGATTAAAAATTATACAAAGTGGTTCAACAAATATATCTTTACAACCCTTACAAATATAGGGTGGAATTTTATCCGGGCCAGCAGATCGTTTACCACTAAGCTGTTTAATTGCATCATTCACATCACCTTGACATACTTGATTAATAACTAAGGCTAGGGAAGACAGACAAGTTTCAGGGTCAATGACATTATCAGTTAAAGAGGATGGAGTGAAAGTAGATTTAAAGTACACAGCAAATGCTTCTACAATGTTACTATCTCCTTTAATAATCTGATCCGTCTGACATATCACTATTAGCATTCTTATGATTCCTTGAGTTTTTAATGAAGGAAGACCCAGAATTTTCTCACATCTTTATTGATGCTATTTTTCACACTATTTAGGTAAATGTGATAATCGAATTTTATTCTACTTTTAACAACTTTTCTCAATCTTTTAAACTCTGTTAGATCCGTTTCACTCCTATTCCTTCTCAACTTCTTCCTAATTCTTATTTTTAACCTAATACTATCTATTAATTCTTTGCTTATACCAAACTGGAAATTTACATTTTATTTGTTTTCTTTTCGGACAACAATGATCAAAAACCTGATAAATTACTTTATAAAATAAATCTACAGCTAAATTCGGCTCACTAACACTATATAAAAAGGACCAATCAATTGCATTTGAGACCATTATACAAATTTAAAAAAATATTTTTTTTAAAAATTATATCCTCTTTTGTTAATACTGCTATTAACTGACCTATTCCAATTATTGTGTGTCGTTGTAGCTTCCAAATTTAAAGCAGGATGGTAATTGTCCTCCTTAACAATGGGACTACTACAATGAGAGGCCACACCCAGCTCTGGCCAATTAGATACTATAAGATCTAATGTTCTGCCCTGGTGATTAGGTATAAAGTTATGCATGGACAAATTTACCAAATGTAAAAAATTTCTTAACTCCTTACAAATATTATCTGCCTTATCTAAATCTTCAGGGGAAGTATTCTTAAATTAAAATCACCAAAAATGCAAATTTTACAATTGTGGACACTACTTAATTGTTCAATAAATTCAAAAAATTGGACATAAAAATCTAAATTAGAACTACACAAAAAGTAAACTACCACAATTAATGACGTAAAACCTTTACCATACCTAACTTTAACCCATATCATTTCTTCACTCCTGTCAACTAACACATGCTCAGATTGTAAAAGATTATTCCTCACAGCTAATAAAACTCCACCCCCCTTACCCATTCCACTTACTAGCCTGTCTCTATCCCTACGAAAAACACTGAACTCATCATTGAATATTTCTCCACTATTTATTTCAGGAATTAGCCAAGTTTCTGTTAATGCAATTATGTCATAATCACATGCTAAAATGTTAGACCTGACAGTTGTAGTTTTTGACCTAAGACCTCTTACATTTTGGTAATAGATGCTCAGCCCATTATGGCAATTTATGTCAGACATGTGGCAAAAGTAATAAAAAAATAAATAGATTTATTAAAACAATGGTAAGCTCACCTATAACCAACCAGAGCCTTTTACTAAAAAACAGGTCTAATAGGCATAAATCAGTTTTGCTGCTCACATAGAATATTTCTTTAGAATAAATATAATAAATTAGTACAAAACTACTCATGCCAGACATGCAGAAAAATAATAAATACATTACAACCTGCGTTGTGTACCCTTTTAAATATAAATATATGACCAAAGGCTAAACCTAACCTAAGAATTTTAAAGACTACCATAATATAAATATTATTAACATGCAGCAAACGAAATAAATAAACAGGCCAACCTTTTTGGTAATGAAAAAATCCACATATTTTGATGAAATGCACAGTAATACAATACACAAAAACTTTTTGACATAACTCTAATACATACTGGTAGCCTTTACTCTTAGCAGCATCTCTAGTTTTCTGTAGTAGCTTCGTATTTGACGGTGTAAGGGACTCGTTGACATATACATTAGACTCACTGGCATAACCTAAATCCACAGCTCGTAGTTTGCCTCTAGCTTTCCTCTTCTGAAGAAATGTATCTTTGTCCAAGCGGCTGATAAATTTAATTATAATGGGTCTGTCACCATTTTTGCCGACTGTTCCCATCCGATGAGCAGCATCCAAAAGGTTCGTGGACCAGTCTTGGAATTTTATTACAGTCGCCAATCGCTTAATCACATTAAATAGAACTTCATTTTTGTCCTCTGGTATGCCACACGCTACTAAGCCGTTCCGGTGTGAGTATTGTTCGAGATCATTTAACTGACAATCCAAAGCGCGAACATTAGACTTCAATTTAACATTTTCGTTCTTAACAATATCTACCTCACTTATACACATATCGATTCTCCCGTCCTGCCTCTTAATCGACTCCGATATATCCTTTATGTTGTTGTGGCACAGCTCAACTGACGTGGCCAAATCGACTTGTTCCTGTTGAATAACCTTGATAACAGCACTGTTTGCCTCAATAGCAGTGATTATCTTCTTGAGTTTCTTATCAAGTGACTGTAAAGTTGGCTCGCTATCTTCACTGGACTTGGACATGTTTCTAGTCTTCACATTAGATGTCTTCTCCGTGTTTTCAGGCATGATAGCGCAATATGGACAAATGGTGGTTCACAGCGTACCACTTAAAATCAATTATTACAGGGCAGAAATTGTGCTGACCACTATAAAACTTTTACAACGTAAAATATATATTTACCAAAGCACAATAATTAAGACTTCAACAAAATATTTTGAATATACCCTTGAAAAAACACTAATACTGCGAGAGCCTGTACAATTCAATTTACACCATGGTAGCCATCTTGATGTAAAACGTTTTTCAATTTGCTCAATATTGTTTGGATAATTATCTTTTATGATATCAAATTCTAGGCAAGCGACCCTTAATTTTGCTTCACTCGCGTATATTTTGGGTTATTAGCAGTTTTCAAAAATGTTTTCCATTTTGGATTTCAGACCTGAGAGACAAACCTCTCATATTGCAAATGAAAGATTAGAGAGTGTCTAATTTCATCTCAAACTCCTGACATTTGACACTATGAACAAGGCCTTAAAGTGCCAGTTGTTCTAAAGTTCAAGGCAGAGGCTTGTTCATTGAAGAGTGTATAAGATGTGAATAACATTATAGGAGGTTTGAAGTTCAAGGCTAAGCAAGTGTGAGGTAATGAGTTTCATGAACCAGGAAAATCAAATTTAGAAGCCCTCAAGTTGTAATTAACCATGGTTTAATCCATGTTAAGGACATGATATTACAGCAGTTAGCATGAAGTTCATATAAACCATTAGTTGAAGTGAGACATATAATTACTTTGAATTGAAAGAAAATTGCACTACTCTATGTTTTCAAATGAGTCGATTTATGAACAAGATGAAAACAGGTTCCTACCAAACTGATATAGTTTTCAGAGAACTCTACAGAGTGGTTGTGATTCTGCCCTCAAACCAATTTCACGCGGATTACAATTGTTTTGTAGAATTATTCATTGTTTAAGAACTAACTGGTATCTTATTTGATTGTAGTTTTTCCAAAAAAGAGAATGGATGTAAAAAAAGTATGTGGTATTTGTACAAATTGTCCTACTCGTATTTATTAATGTAATAAAAGTAAATAAAACACACAATAACAATTTAGGGAATCTTTTTGTATTAAGGACAGATAGGTTTATTATTCAAGAAGTACTTTTTACTTCAATATTTAATATAAAATTGTTTTTAGTAAATTGAAAAAAACTAGTACACCTATTTATATAGATAATACATCAGAAAATTATGCAATATGACATTTATTTGCTCTTAGATTCATTGAATGTAGCACTGAGATTAAATAAACTAAACTGTCAATTGTATTTGGAAAGGAAACACTAACAAAAAACAATTCCAGTTTTTGACTTATATTCGTCATAATTTGTATAATTGCGTTTTATCTTAACGCAACTATAACAATAATCGATTAGATATAACCTGAAATTGCTCAGGAAGCTATTTTAATGACCCAATAATCAATAGAATCAAAAATAATAAATTAATTTTACCAAGAAATTTATGAAAAATTAACCTTTAGTAAGTTTATAGACATATTAATGAATATACCTCGATAGGGGCTCCACATTTTTTCAGCCAAAAGGACCGTAATTTATTTAGTATTTTACATAGGAAAATATTTTTTTTAAATCATCAATTGGTTAGGTGATCTTTGGACCGGTATCGTAACTATAATCTATATTTACGGTGTCAACCATGTTAAGTTGCTATCTACATGATAACTAGACGTTTCGTCCATGCTGTGATGTGGCATCCTCAGTGGCTGTTACTGGAAAATATAGATTCTAATTAGTTAGTAATTTAAAAATGTTAAAAAAAGTAATCTTGTTATTTATTGAGGAGAGTAAGTGATAAGATGATTTACACATTTACAGCACAATGATTCTATAACAATCTTTCACTGTAGTAAATCGTTTTTGCTAAACGTGAATTTGCACCCAATAAACATGAAAATACTATATTGGAGAAAAAGAACATATAAACAAATTATAATAATTTGTGGTATTATGAAGATGGTCTGAAAAGTAAAGAATAAAGCTTTGAGATTGTTTTGAGGAAAAATATACAAACAATCTCAAAAACGTGTATGTTATTTAACTTAAAATATAAGAGACAAGTAATCCAATTTTTAATGTGGTAAAACATTTTTAAAATATTTCTTTACTTGTTTTATGGTAGAAACAGTAAACAAGTCACACACGTAATTACTTTATGAGCCCCCCTGATCTGAGGATACAAAAAGTGTTTATAGAAATCGATATAAGTTGTATTTTCTTGTGGTTAGCTTTTAATAAAGTTGTGTTATGTGACTGAACATTATATGCATATTTAGTTCTAAATAAATAGCGCTTGACTCCTACTGTATAAATATTTTAGCATCTTCTATTTTAGGATAGAAATTCATTCATTCATATTCCATTATCCCCAAAGTCCATGTTTCCCATTCCTCAGCATTAAATATATAAACATTAAATCAATATTTCATTAGTAACATTTTGAGAATTTTGTAAATTTTTATTTTAAAATCCATCTCTTAAGTATTATACTAAAATATATACGAAATTTAATCATCCTCTTAAATGCTAAGTGTTTTGCATCATAATCATCATCATCTTCCGACAAAAGTACGATTCTTACTGTTAAATAACTCAAATGTTGACTATTTTTACTTTAACTATGTAATTTAATTTAACAACATAGAAAACTGTAACTGTGAAAACATAACGATGGTGGAGAAGACAAAATATTTGGGTCTAACGGTTGACAATAGATTGACATGGAAGGATCATGTGTCCACGTTACTTAAAAAACTTAATCCATGTGTAGCTGTCATGTATAGATTAAAAAATAAAGTAAACCAAAAGGTTACAATTAGTGTTTATAAGGCACTTATTGAGTCAAATATGAGGTATGGTGTTTCGGTATGGGGGACAGCAGCAGAATGTCATCTTAATTCAATAAATATGCTTCAAAAAAGAGTTTTGAAGACTCTCTTTAAAAGCAATATTGGTCCCAACCTAGGCATAGATGAGAATAATGAGTTTATTTACATGGGCCTATTAACAGCTAAAGGTCTTTACATACTTAATATGTTAATTAAATACTTTGGAGAAAGTGAATATAAGATACCGTACAGAAGAACATTTAACACAAGGAGAGTGATTAAATATGTAACTCCAACTCCTCGTACACTGTATGGTAAAAGATTGCCAAAATATACTGTTCCCCATCTATTCAATCAGCTACCAAATAATATTGAAGAAGTTAGCAGTATGAATTATTACAAGGAAAAAGTTAGGCTATGGCTATCTGAGACTACTCTGTTGATGTGAGACTAACTATAAACTTACCTGAACCGGTATCCACTAGAACGGATAGTGACCATAAACAACAAAAACACATTATCACTATTACTTCACTATTACTGCACTATCACTGCACTATCACTTCACTGTCACTAATGATTAAGTACATACAAACACTGGTTAAAACACAATTTACAACACAAGACACTGTGACAATACTTACTCCACACATCAGTCACTAAGGCTAACTACTTGACAAATAAACAGGTATATAATAGAACCCATATAGCACTGCAAATCACAGACACTGAGACATAGGACTAGCTTGAAAGACAATGTTCATATACCTTGTACACTTTTGGTAACTCTAAACATGCACGGTATTCAAGTAAATAATATAAATATTGACTCATAGGGTAAAGAAAAACACCAAAAGTAAAACTATGATTGGGTGAGTAAAAGGTAACCTCTTTGACGTTTTGAGGTTATGTTGCTGTTGTGATAGAGGGCTTGTTTACCTTTCTCCTTGAGGTGGACAGACGTCCAAAGACGTCTGGAGACAGGCACAGAGATATGACTTCTTTTTCCATGCATATATCTTGATGAGTTATCTGTTTTCTATGCATTGATTGGGTGACAAGCACAGGATATATGTAGGGAATAGTTATTAATTTATTGTTACTGTTAACTATGTTTGCTCGCCTTGTATTACTAAATTACTACTAGTATATTATTTATTGTTATTGGTTATTGATAATTTATTTATATCATATGTTACTTTATTATTGCTAGGTATTTATTTGCAGCAGGATAGATCTGCAGTTGCTTGAAAAGAGAAAATTATGATAAGTTGCCTGCCCCTGAACCGCCACAGTAATTAAAATTGTTACAAAAATACTGTATATTTCAAGAGTAAGAAATGGACCCCACCGACAAGTTTTTTGTAACTTGGTGGGGCCAAACAATTGTAAACAAATTGTTAATAAATAAAATAAATAAATAAATAAATAAAAAATAGATTTTTGTCGTTTTTAGTATAAGGATAAAAATAAAAAAATATCATTTTAGTATAAATATTCGTTTTTATATTGAAGGAATATTTATAAGGGTAGTCTGATACATTTGATATATCCTACCTTAACAACATAAATATTTGAGGACGTTTATTTTACAGTTTGATTTCTCTTCAAATAAAAAAAAAAACTTTAAAGCAGGTGTACATAATTAACTATAACTTAAACCCTTCAATGTGAGATTTTTAAAGTGTAATTACTATTTCTGCAATTTAAATCATTTACTTATCCCACATTGCAATATTTATAGAACAGAATAACATTTTATGACACTCCTTTTGTAAATTGTGTCCTTTAAGGTAATATTAAGTACATATTGTCCCTACTTTACAAATTGTTTTGCTCTTTAAAATTAAACATAGCTTATTGGATGGTTAGTAATTAATTTAAAAAAAAAATTATGGTTAGTAAACTATTTAGATTCCAAAAATATCTAAATAGTTTTATACAAACCTTCGTATAAATTTTTATTAATATCGTGGTTTTTAAATTGTTTCAGTTGATAATCAAGTTAATAGAATTTTGATTTTATGAATATACCCTTCAAGTTTACTGTCAAAAACATTTTTCGGACGTGCAATTGACGAAATATCACTTGAATGAAAAATAAAAATAAATAAAACTATAATATAGTTTAAAAAACTGTGCATGTACAAAAATCTAAATTCAATCAGTATATTCCAAATGTAGAACCTAAACAATAACAAGAATTCGCTGTAGAAGCTTTTTAGCAGCTCAGTCAGATGTGGCACGAACGCATTGAAGATAAACTGTAGAATTGAAGGATTAAATGCTTAACGAGGGAATTTATACCAAATTTTTGTCACTGAGTTGATTTTAGACGGTCATGAAGGCTCAAAAATAATTCTTTAAATCTATTGTAATATTTAACTTGGATTTATTTCTCTTTTTCTCTAAACATGGTCTTACCCAATATAATGCAATAGATTTTTTTATAAAACACAACATCTTAACAGTAGTGATAAAATCAACGGAATGGCAGCTAAAGTATTAAACATGAAATATATGTATTGTATCTAAAAGGAAAGTTTTCACATAAATAAAAAAAAATCATGAATGTAAGAGAAAACGAGTCAACAAAATTGTAGGAATACTATTTTACTCCTCTAGTGGTCAATAGTTTTGGAAAAATTAACTAATATAATGATAAAATTGTCATCGTAAATAAATAATAAAGAGAAAAAAGAAAATTATTATTTAATCAATTTCTTTTGGTACGATCAATGATAAATGGCTGCTAAAGTATACGCTTACTAATGAATATTTTGTCAAATCCAAGAACTTATGGATTAATTTTCTCTTGTAAATATAATGAATATGTTATAAATATAACGAATGACTATTTTGAATTTATTTCAAGTTTGGTGAAGTTTAAAAGATGAATAGAGTTAATTGTTTGCTACTCTACATCATCTCTTATTTCAACTTTATTATTATTATTCACTTCTAAGACGACGATCGTAGTGATATGGGTGAATATGAGGGGTTGTTATTAAGTAATATTAATTAATTAAATTTTTAAACAAGATATGTTAAGGGGTATTCCTAAGTGAGGGCTCTAAACGACCCTTAGTATTCATTATTTAGGTATTCGATTAAATTTATAATTAGGTAATATTCCTAAATTGAAAGCGTATTTTAGACAACTGATTGATATATAGGGTGTATATACTTTCTGAAAAAATATTATGCACTTAGAACAATAATAGGCAAAATAAAGGAGGGAAATGACTGAGAACAGTTATAATATTATACAAGTTTATTTACAAAGGCACAGAAATCGAAATACACTAGTCATTGCTCTTTATTGCCTCTTGTAAACTGCAGGTGCGAAAGGGGCGGGGGCGGGAGCAGGGAGGGATGCTTGGTAGGCCAGGGACTTAGCGATGGCCTCAGGAACTGGGGGAGCTACGGGCAGATGGTCTCCTTGGACATGGAACCCAGTCTCGTCAGCAAAGTACTGGGTGACGATGGGGGTGCCGTCAGGGGCAGTGTAGGAGTACTGTCCTTGGATGACCTGGGCAGCGGCGTCAGTGCCGGCGTTCTTCACGAACCCGCTGGCTTGGGAGGCGATGCCGTTCTCGGCCTGGAAGCTGTAAGAAAACTCTTACATTAGGTATTCAGTAAAATATAACGTTTTGGAACCTGAACAGGTCTTAACAAGTAAATACTATGTTTTAGAAATATATAAGCTTAATCAGGTATTTTTTTACGTTTTAATTAATAAAATACTGTATTAAACTACATGATTTTGTGCTGCATCTACTATATTTATATTGATATATTTTCATGTAATCTTTCAATTAATGAAAATGAAAAGTAGATTGGCATATTTAGTACTTACTCGTAGCTGAAAGAGCCGTCGAAGTTGTCATCCTGGGACTGTCTGAGGATGGCGACGGGTTTGACATACTGGGCGGGGTACTGGGGGTTGTAGTACTCGGGAGCGGCGTAGGGCTTGACTGCAGGGGCTACAAAGGGCTTGGCGACGTAGGCGGAAGGCTTAGCGTATGGGGTAGCGAATGGGTAAGCAGGGGCGGCATATGGGTAGCTAGGTGCAGCGTAGGGGTAGCCAGGTGCAGCGTAGGGGTAGGCGGCTGCCTTGTAGGGGGCAGCAAAGGGCTTGATAACAGCTTGGGGTGCCGCAGCGGCAACTCCCACCAATACAACCAAGGCAGCCTGACATAAGAGAAACATTACTCAAATAAAATATAAACATACATGCCTACTCATGCTTTTATTCTTTGTAAGCAGAAAGAAATGAAACAAAATAGAGTGATAATAACTTTAAGATGCTTTATGATTGTATTTTAATACATTTTTAATTATATAAGTCAATTTCTCATGTAGTTATATATTGTTATATATTTAAGTATTAAGATTGTAATATAATAATGGCAGTATAAAATATTCTTTGATTCTTTATGCGAACAAACAACATTTTTGATCTATAATTATATACTTCCATAAAACTACATTATACTTCATTAATGTTATGTATGTGATATTAAAAATATATGTATTTATGTGTATCTAATAGAAGGCGAGCTATATGACAAAATCATAATTATATTACATCCATTTGGCAAGTAGGCCTACCTTCCCTCTTTCAGGACATTACCCTTACATTACCCTTACATTACCCTTACATTACCCTCCTAGATTAGTTGTCGTAATGCTGTTTGTGTAACTAAACTAAGTTTAAAGATTGGGTTTTTTATTACCCATATAGTAAAAAGATTGCAGTTTCTTTCTTTTGCCTGAGATTCCCTTTTTTTAACCTCTATTCCTGCAATGATATCAGATTTTCCAGTTATACTTTTCATTGAAGTTACTGTTTAAAAAAATCAGTAGAAAGCTATTTAGTTGGCACCAAAAATATACAATTCCTTGTCACTCCGAATCAAAGAACAAACTTCACTGAACACTTTTTTAAAACTCTTAAAAAATTGGCTTTTCTCTATTAACGATGTTGAAGAATTTTTAGTTACAGCGGTTATTTGATGTTTGATCCCTTTCAATTTTCATATATTAATTGGTTTTCTATATTTCTCTTGATAATTTTTAACATGTAATATAAATCATAGAAATTTGTTAGAATGTGTACAGTTATATTTAGTATAATATATGTATGTTTGTATGTATGTACATGTGTGTGAGTGAGTGTGTGTGTGTGTGTGTGTGTGTGTGTGTGTGTGTGTGTGTGTGTGTGTGTGTGTGTGTGTGTGTGTGTGTGTGTGTGTGTGTGTGTGTGTGTGTGTGTGTGTGTGTGTGTGTGTGTGTGTGTGTGTGTGTGTGTGTGTGTGTGTGTGTGTGTGTGTGTGTGTGTGTGTGTGAGTATGTATTTATATTTTATAGTTTTATCTGTAGGCCTATATTTGTATATGTGCATGTAAGCATATTTCATGCGATGGGATTTTTTGTTTCTGATAATTATTTACTTTGGGCTTTAAATTAAATTATTTACTTTATTTTTATATAGTAGCTTGAATATATTAATATTTGTATATATGAGTTTCTTTGTAGGGAGAATCACTAATCTTAGTTTTATTATTTAATTGTAATATTTTGGTAATGAAGGTAGCTGTGACAGCAACTATGAATGTATGCCTTCAAACGGGCCAAGCCTTGAAGGTTCCCTATTTTCTCAATTAATTTTAAGTCTTTTACTCATTTACTTAATTATTTCATTTATGTAGATAAGACCTGTGCATTATAGGAATAAATAATTATGTATTAATGTTATTGTAGATATGAGTTGTTATTTATTTATGTATATGTATGTATATTAATTGAGAAAATAAATATTTATTATTATTATTTATTAAATATTTATAGTTGGATGTTTTGTAGTTTATCGTTATTTATAACATTATCTTAAGGGTGTTTATGCAAGGTAAATTGAAATCATATATGGTTAAGATAAAATATTAGGCATAGTTTGACACGTTTAATGGTAATTATTTATCTTAGGTGTGAAAAAATGTATGTAATACATATATTGATGATGAATAAGATATGGGTTTATGTAAATCAGAGCTGTATTAGGCTATTTTACTGAAACATAAATATAAAAAATCATATACAACAAATATACTAATGAAGTACTTCTGAACAACGTAGATATATCAAATTGAACTATTATTGTTCAGAAGGGTCAAAATAAATGTTGACATCAGAACCTAATATGGAATTTTCTTCATGATTTAAATACACGTTACCAGATTGTATGTATTTCACAATTTGTAAGCTGGTACGTACTAAAATGATTTAATAAACCGAATGTTTTGCAAATGTTCTACTAACGTAAAAATGTCGCTATTAATGTAATTGTGATAAATGTAAGCAAACATATAATTATTTCATTTCCAAACTCAAACAAAATTAATCTAAAATATTTTAGCACTGAATATATATACACTTAATAAAGTAAGTATGTGAACTTGTTTATATGTTTTTTCTGTTTACAAAAACTGATGATGCCTTAATCGGTGTAAGCGCTTTTTAAATAAAAAAATTGTGGATTAATTTAAAAAAATGTATTCTTTTTTAAAACCAATGTTATTCCATCAAGTGTATACAACAGTTAATGAACTTGTTTATACAAAAAGTAAATAGTTAGATATAGGCATACATTTCAAATGGTAAAATAAACATATCTATTTAGAAATAAAATATTATTTAAACTTTTACACAATAGAGAAGCCTCTACATACTAAATTCAAGTAAAAATATATTTTACATGTAATAAATTTTATTTAGAAACTAAAGTTGACTTCTGGTTTAGTAGTATATTACTCGTAAATAATATCATGATTTCGGTGAAAAATGGAAAACTTACTGGAGATTAAAAATAAAAACGAAAGAAAAAATAAAAGTTAAGTTCAAAGCGAAATAAACCTTTTACTTACCAGAGAGTACATGGTAAGCTACAGTTGGTGAGCTCAGACAGTGTCGGGTTGGTCCTGTCTTTGGTTTATATAGGACTTGGAGATCAACTTTGGCAGCCAGATCTAGTTCACTGAAGGTCAGGATGCGACATTTTGGCAAATTGCTGCTAAATATATCTCCTCCCACTTTAAATAACCAACTAACTGGTCATCAATCTTGGCTGTGCGGGAAGACACGAAGGATACTTGTAGTACAAACACTGTTAAAGACATTTAATTGTAAAGAGATGTAAATATAATCAGAGTGAAAACTCAAGGTAATATTTTATAACGGAAGAAATATTGAATGGAATTCAATAGTTGAACATTATTAAACAGAAAGTGGATATCATGGCCACATGAATAAATGTGCAGAAACATCATTTCATTTGCAAGTATCTTTGGTCTTATGATAGTATGTCTTTCTTTGTATTTATGTTCAGTAAACTTTGTCTTCCTGTGATGTTTCACTTATTAGTTACTAAACTGTTTGAGTTTCCCAAACTAACAATTATAATAATCCAAATAAGTTACGTAAATAATACTTTTTACTATTAAATAATACAATTAATATATTAATGATATATGATTATTAATATATTAATTGCAATAGTGATTTATATTGAAATGACAAATACAATAATCATAAGAAATACTTTTGTACATGGTTAAAAGATTACTAGCCAGCATTATTAGATAAATACTGTTAATACGTATTAATTTACCAAACAGTGGACATTAAATATTCATTTAATTGTTACTAATATTAATTTTTACTCGCCATCTTATAGTTGTTTAGTACGATTACCATAAAAATATGTGTAAATGGCTAAGAAAAATAATAATAAAAAATGTACATTTAATGTACAACAAACATCTCCAAATATGTTTTTAAGAAATATTGAATACATAACAAGGCAACTAAATAATGTAATTGTAATAAAAAAGTCAGTTTTCTGGGGTGAGGGAGGTTGTTAAATTGTATTTACATTTACTTGAAACAATTCAACACAAATGCGAAAGTAGTATTGGTGATATTCATTATAATATTTTTAAGTGCCGTACCAAATCTACACGAAGAAAATATGTTGTATAATCAAATTTACACATAGTTAAGTCTTTTTCAAAAATAAAATCACATGAAGTGAGAAATTAAACTAAAATAAAGTTACTTCAAAACAAAATGCACATTATTGCAGAAATAAAAAATATGAATTGTGTATATTTTTTCATAACAAATTATAATTATGATATACAGAGTTTCATGTAAACAGCTATTAAACAAAACCATCTTTTATGATGTATTACTCTTTTTCGAAAATTTCACTCTTAGTTGCAAAATCATATTCAAAACGTTTAGTTTCAACCACATTAACTGGACAGTAGTACACAATATACTTTGATACCTGTTCTATGTACTCTTAACGTACCCACCCGGCAAAGTCGTACATGAAGAAAGTTAAAGTTAAAGTTTGTCTTATTTTACCAGGCGAAGTTAGGGCTAAGGAGCCCTCTCTAACACTTAACCTGGGGACCAACGGCTTTACGTGACTTCCGAACCACGGGAGCGGCAGGGCAAAATCTATTAGGGGTCACATCGGGAATCGAACCCGGACCGGCAGCGTGGCAAGCTAGCGCCTTAGCCCCTTATCTACGGCCGCTCCAGAGTTATCTACATGAAACAGAGGATGGGCGGACTATCAGCCTCCAACGTGTGGCGTACTTCCTTAAAGTAGAAGGCAGTAAGGTATAATAAACGTTTATTAAGGTCAGGTCTTCTTGCTGCCCATGGAACGTTATATCGTAAAACATTTCAGTATCTTCAAAAGTATTAATAAAATGATCTCGTGTTTGCACTGACAAGTATTATAATTCCCACTCATTATAAACAATAAATGAAAATTACTTTCAAGGAGAACATCATGCAAAAGGAATCAAAGACTAATTACAAGAAGGCCATTTCGGGTAGTGTTCTTATTTAAGTGTTTAAGGTAAAATTTATGAAAATAAAGCGTTTTCTCAAAGATTAGTTTCATTGTAGACATGCTGGTGATAATTTTGGATGATTGCGAGTGAGTTTTAATCTGAGCTACCCTCATACATAAATTAGCAAAATACTTAAAGCCACATGAAATGATCGAAATATATATTTATTAAAAAAAACACTCTAAAAAAAATTAATAAAACTAGGAGGCAAAGTATTAACTTAGCTCTTTTTCGAAAATTTCACTCTTTGTTGCAAAATCCTATTCAAAATGTTTAATTATGTTCATTAGAAACATATTTTGAATTTTAGTTTGATACGGATTAAGTTCTTTGGATATATTACGAGTGCATATTAAATTGCAGTTTGAACTTTGTGGTGTGTTTTTATACGTGGTCATTGGATAATTTAAGTAAATATTATTTAATAATATCAGCCTAAGCTAATAAAATACCTTTGGATTATTCCAACGATAAAATACCAGACAAAATTGAGCTAATATGAAGAACTAAACAGGTTTTGAGTTTGGTGATATGACTAAGAAATATATCATAAATGTTTAAGCCGAAATTTCGATTCTGCATCAAAATATGTTCATAATTAAATAGTTTTTATAAATTTAAATTATTTACAAAATCAAACCATAGCATAGTAATAAATTAATTTGAAATTAACAAAGCTTTACACAATCACCACCAAATAACTGATGACATTTTCACGATTGCAAATTATATTAACGCAGGGGAAATTATGATTTAATATTCATAGAGGGTTCACAATAGTGATTATATGACCAAACAATCTCACTAAAAAATCAACAACAAATCTATAACACATTTTAAATATCTGTAATACCCCATCACTTCACTTTGCCACCTGCCTTGCTAGATGCAGTGTGCAGACAGATTGATTGATGTTATCAGAAGAGGAGTTTCTTCCTCCACTGATCCATAGAGTAGTAAGGATTGACAGTGACACAGGTTATCTATATTATACATACCAGTATCTCTTGACGTTTGTAACTTCATAACGTAATACATCTGAACATCTTTCAGATATTGATATTTAAATATGACTGAACAGACAAGTAACAATGATTTGCCTAAAGGATGGAAAAAAGGTGATAGTCAGGGGAACCTGGCTGAGTGCTGAGAGAATAGATATCCAGAGCATCTCCTTTGGGACCATTTCTACATCGCTGCAGCCCATACTATATCCTCCAAAATATTGAGGTAGGTTGATGTAACATATGTTGTGGGTGGGAAGGGACTAAATTGCTTTTATAAATAATTACTTAACTAATTATTCTGTTATTTTCACAGACGTTTGCTCTAACGAAAATAAATTGGCTTTCCATCATAACATTTGGACACACAATAGATTTCTTCAACACACCAAGAATAATTAAGAAGTCTAGTATTTGATTGTAATTCAAAGTTATATCTTAAAAATCTGTATACCACAACGTTTTTACTTGTTAAAATAAAATATTAATAATAAGTTCGTATTTAAGAAAGTCTTCTAACATTGGATATAATTACTGAAGGTGAACTATGGCTATTTATATCTATATTTGTTTACTATGTCATGATAGTCGATTCTTTAAACCCTTAAACTGTTAGAAAGAATATCTGTACAAATAAAAACCAATACCTACAATTTTACATAGATATAAACTTATGGAGTTATTATTTACTTTTAACTATTGTAAATTAATACAATATTTTTGTAGCTCCCTTTTAAATTGATTTTTATTCTGTAGGTTTTGTATATTTCTAGGTAATTAATTAAGCAGGTGAGGTATTTTATACTGTAACGTTTATTTGAGTTACAAATTGTATGTGCCCTAAGTTATATTGTAGGTTGGGCAATACTTTGTATTCCACATCAAAGTAATGTCTAGACAGAGCTGTAAATTTAGTAAGAGAATCAAAATTCACTGTACTCAATATTTCCAAAGGCAAACCCTTAATTATTATTCAATATGTACGAATAATAATTATCACTTTAAATATTACATTTTTAGCACCACCACCTGGCAAAAGTAAGATTATTAGTGCTGGAAAATCACGATATTATGTATTTTTTTTTTTTTTAAAGGAGAGGCCAACCTCCTTCTTTACCTTACTATGCCCATTCATCATAGACTATTGATCTGTGCGAGGAACTTAATCAGACAGAGTAAGGGCGCGAACCAGTACAGTATAAGGTGAATTTTACTGATAAATCTTTCAGTCTAGGCCGGATTCGAACCAGCGCTATCTCTAACCCAAGCTCAAAGTCCTGACGCCTTAAACCACTCGGCCACCGGCTCGCCCTATTTATTGCATCCTATTTTAGGATATACGTTTTACAGTTCGATTAGAAAACAACAGCACATAATTAGCTACTACTAGAAAAGATAACACGGCGTTTTTGGTAGTTTTCCTGCTCGACAGTTTTCTTTTGTTCAGGTAGAAAACCCAGTTCCTTCATAAGGAAATGTGTGACCTCATATTTGAGTTTAATTACTATATCTGCATTTTTAATAATTTACATATCCTAAATTTTAATATTTATAAAAGTCTAACAATTTTAAGATGCTCCTACAGTGATTGTATCTTGAAAGTTAATATTAAAGACATCTTCTCTCTATTTAACCAATTATTTTACTATTATAAACTAAACATAGTTTATTGGACTAATAAATTTTAATAGAAGCAAAAATATATCAATATTTTAATCTAACCCTTATTGTACATTAAAAGTTTATATTATTTACATTTTGACGTAGCGTCAAGTTAACCAGTCTTTATTTTATATTTATACCCTTAATAAAAGTTTGCTATCAAAATCATGTATTTGGACGTACAATTGACGACATCTTGCTTGAATAAATCCTACAATATCAACAGTCTATGTACAACAAGAAATACACTCCATGTATTACATTTAGAAATACATTATATATTTTTGTGTTAATTGTTACAGAGGACTTCACAATCCTAAGTTCAACACTTATTTAATAAATGTATTCATTACATTATATTATGAACATACAACGTAACTATTAATGGGAATTGAGCTATAGAAGCTTCGTCTAGGCTCAGTAATGCTTAATGTTGATCATAAACTTATTGGAGATAATCTTTAGACTTGGCGGATTTGATTGTTTTAAAGGTTATAATTTTGGTTTCTGAGTTGATTTTGGGCGGTTATGACCGTTCAAAAAGTATCCTTTAAAACTATTGCTATATTTAATTTATAGATTAATTTTTCTTTGTTTCTAAACATGATATTCATCCGGCAATAAATATTTGATAAAATAAAATATCATAACATGATTATGAGAATGTGAAATATATTGTATCTCAGTCATAAAATATCAAATACAATAATAGTGATATCTCATTCGAAAAAATACGTTTGAAAATTCATATAAATAGAAAAATTCAAGTATGTAAATTGAAAAATTAAATTACTTTCGGAAATATTACTTTACTCTTGAAGAGAAGTATTTTAGCTAGATTATTAGACCTATTACAACGTTGATCTAATTTATAACGATAATGGTATATAACTACACCAGGAGCAACCATCATTTTATTTAATATTAAAATTTCAAAATGATCAGTATTTTACTGTTTAATGAATGTGTAGGTTAATAACATACATACAATATATAATATTTGATAAAACTATCTCTAATACTTTGTCCCATTCTAATGTTAATTATTTCTTGACATTTTATATAACTTTAAATGTAAATATTACAGAAAAAGATTAAACCTTCTTGTAAGGTACTTTCGTGAGAGACTATCTCACAACACCAATGAATTGTTGAAAAACTGCCGAATAAATTGAAAACTTGTTATTGTAAGTAAAGAGTAAAAAAGCAAATTATTTAATACAAAACCCAGTAATTGTTTTATAATAATTTTGTTTTGGTAGAATAAATGATAATAGTAGCTAAATACAAGTTAGGTAATGAATGTTATGAATATAAGAATGTAATACGTTTACTTACTCCGATAAATATTATTATTTAATTATTTGTATGTAAAAAAAGTAAAATCTTATATTTAATCTAAGTTTAGTAGGGTTAAAAAATAGACAAAATTTATCAAGTGATACATTCCATTATCTCCTAACATAAAAAAAAAAACTACTATGAGGTCTTCATGTGGTATTAGTAGTGTTGGTTGTTTAGGTATAAAAATAACAACATCTCTTTGGAAATTAAGTTTTTTGTATATTCTTCACTTTTAAGAAAACTGAAGAATATAAATAACTACAAATATCAACGCCATCTCAATTTTACAATAGGTTGTTGTATACTTTCTGCACTAATATTATGCACCTAGAACAAGAACAGGCGTTATAAAGGCGGAAAATGACTGATCACATTTGTAATATTATACAAGTTTATTTACAAAGGCACACAAATCGAAATACATTAGTCATTGCTGTTTATTGCCTCTTGTAGACTGCAGGTGCGAAAGGGGCGGGGGCGGGAGCAGGGAGGGATGCTTGGTAGGCCAGGGACTTAGCGATGGCTTCAGGAACTGGGGGAGCTACGGGCAAATGGTCTCCTTGGACATGGAACCCAGTCTCGTCAGCAAAGTACTGGGTGACGATGGGGGTGCCGTCAGGGGCAGTGTATGAGTACTGTCCTTGGATGACCTGGGCAGCGGCATCAGTGCCGGCGTTCTTCACGAACCCACTGGCTTGGGAGGCGATGCCGTTCTCGGCTTGGAAGCTGAAAGAAACGTCCTTCATTAGGTGTTTAATAAATCATAAAGTTTAGCAAGTTGGATGCTCATTGACGAACACATACCAAGTATTAAAAAAGATAAGTTGATTTTAAGTCTGCCATTTGTCAAAGAAATGGTATTATTTTAAGTTTGGCTCATGTAACCAATTGTATAATATACACAAAACTATCTAATCAATGTAGCACTCATATATACTAATAAATAAATGAATAGAAACTTTCTATTTATTGTAACACACGTTTTAAATCAATGATTATTATAAATTAACTCTTAATAATGAACGCATTTTTCATTAAGACTGCTAATTTCTGAAAACTAAATTTTTTAAAGGGTGAGTGAGTCTGAGTGAGTGAGTAAAAATCGAGTATGAATAAGTATGAGTGAGTTCATAAAATTCTTACCAATAAATTTAAATTGATTTTATTTTTTACTCTGTTATACTACATCTTAAAATGAGTTACCTGAAACTTTTTCCTGAATTTTTTTCACATAAACTATGTTTTTATTTTTTTACTACATACTACTGTATGAACATTTAAAATATGGAGATTTCTGCTCTAATTATAACATTTAAATTGGCACTAATTCATTTAGTCCTTCATTTAATGAATCAAAGAAGATATTCATTACTTACTCATAGGTGAAGGAGCCATCGAAGTTGTCGTCCTGGGACTGTCTGAGGATGGCGACAGGTTTGACGTACTGGGCGGGGTACTGAGGGTTGTAGTACTCGGGAGCAGCGTAGGGCTTGACTGCAGGAGCTGCAAAGGGCTTGGCGACGTAGGAGGAAGGCTTAGCATATGGGGTAGCAAATGGGTAAGCAGGGGTGGCATATGGGTAGTAGCTAGGTGCAGCGTATGGGTAGCCAGGTGCAGCGTAGGGGTAGCCGTGTGCAGCGTAGGGGTAGGTGGCTGCCTTGTAGGGGGCAGTAAAGGGCTTGACAGCAGCTTGGGGTGCCGCAACGGCAACTCCCACCAAAACAACCAAGGAAGCCTAAAATAAAAGGAAACATTACTGAAAGCAATTAAATATATACAAATTGTGAGTAAGGAGAATGGGTGATTAAGGAAAATCAAAAGTTAAATAATATTGACTTTAACTTTAAGATGCTTCATCATTTTATTTTAATAACTCTTGAATTATATTTAAGAGGATATATTCCTTATTTAATCAAACACACTTTTTATGTATTTATGAACGATACATTTAAAATAATAATATTTTTTTTAAATAATTCTGATTCATTATATTAAAATATATAAGATGTAATTTACAGTAAAAATATATCATCTTAAATATACAGTGCTCTTACATACAGTAAAAATATACATTATGCTGTTTATGTTCTATTAAAAATATATATCTAATAAAAGGTGAAACATATGACAACATCATATCCACATTAAATCCACTCAGCAAATAGGCCTACCTTTAGGAACTAATTTACTAGGGAGACCTTTAAAATTAATTGTACTAAAATGATTTACTAACTTTTTCATAAAGTGTGTTGCAATTGTTCTAACAACGGAAAACTGTTGCCATTAACACAAGTATAAGCAAAGAAAGTAAAATTATATTGGTTTGGTTTTGCAAACTAAAATAAATTGTAATTAATTTACCAGAAATTAATATTTATCTAATCGGGTTTATTGTAAAACGATAAAATATAAACCTAATAATACGAAAAGTTAGAGTCAGGCCTAGATTTGAAAGAGTTAGTATTTATAATTCGTAGTATTTATAATTCGTATTGAACACGAATTATATTTCAAAGGCACTCAACAGGCAATCTAATTTTTTATTTTATAATCTACGATATTTATGAAATATCAATATAATATTGAGTTTCAATAAAATTATGATTTTAAAATAAAATATAAACATACGTTTTAAGTGAACATTCAAAATAAAAAGAACCAAAACAAAGGTAAATCTGAAAGCTAAATTAAGCATTTACTCACCAGAGAGTACATGGTAAGCTATAGTCGGTGAGCCCAGACAGTGTCGGGTTTGTTCTGTCTTTGGTTTATATAGAACTTGGGGATCAACTTTGGGAACCAGATCTAGTTTATTGAAGGTCAGGATGCGACATTTTGGTATATTGCTGCCAAATCTCTGCCCACCTCAACTGGCTCACTGTTCATCAATCCTTTCCATCAAAGGAGACACAAAGGATACGTTGAGTAAAAAACAATGTTAAGGATTTGCAATTGTAAAGAGATGTAAATATATTCAGATTGCAAATGAGAAGCAATTTTTCTATAATAAAACGAAAGGTCATTTGGAATTTAATAGTCGCAGTTTAATAAGCAAAAATATGAAATCACTGTGAAATTAGCATTGTGCTGACAAAAATTATTTACTTTGTCTTTGGTCTTAAAATAGTAAATTTTATTTACGTAACTACACTAAAAAATTCCTCTTCTTTGTCTTTAAAAATTTGGTGAACGTTTATTCCGTGTCAGCTCCATATTTGTAATCGACAAAATAATTTTGAGAGCTGTATATATTTATGGACAATATGTAACAATTTTCCTAAAAAACAATTATAATAACCCAAACAACTAATACAAGTAACATATTAAGGCTATTAACCTTTTGCGCTTCATAGACGAACTGAGTCCGACATCGCTATTTTCCCGTTCTACTCCATAGGTGGACTCAGTCCGACATTGGTTATCGATCTTTTATTTCATTTCCAGTTCGTTTCAGATATTATTTAAAGTTTCTAACGTTACCTTGGTAATATTTACTTGTTTTTTGAGTTACTCAGTGTTGATTTGAATTTCGCAGTATTTTTTCGTTTTAAAACCATTCATATTTAGTCTGCTCCAGCTATCGTCTTCACATTGAACGTTCACTGTCGCGCGTTTATGTTGTGTTTGTAAACCATATTTACTTCGTTTTTGTTTTTATATTATGTTTTGTTAGTTACTATATGTTTAGGATATATTAAAGTGCATATAGTGTAAATTTGAGTACTATTTTCGTGTACAGGTAGTATTATGGCGTCTACAAGTAGAGATAGTTTAGATGACACAAACATTGAAGCTATGTTTGATGAATGTTTACGATTTTATATATTCATTTGTGTTCGAACAAAATAATTTTACCAGTATCAGTACTAGTTGCATATATGTCAAGTGTGACTACAAAACAGAACTGTAGGAGTTAAAAATTTGTGATATACAAACATGAAACTTTATTGTTCTACAAAATAATAATTTAGTAAGTAAAATCACTTTGTAATGTTTTATAAAGTAACATATGGAAACTATAATACGCTTTGGAACCAAACAAAATTAGTGTTTTTTTGTCTAAAAATAAATGCTTGTTTTAATAATTTAATGATGTTCATGCCAAATAAAAAAAATATATATAATTCATGATTAAACTTAATCAAACTATTAGAAATGTTTATAAATACTTTTTAATTTGTTATATTTATATTTTAATGTCTGAGAAAATGTACACAAATTACAAATAAATTACATTACAATCTTCACCAGATTATACTGAATAATTTGGTATACAACACTTAGTACCTGCTTACATAATAAAGATGATCAAGATATAAATTGCAAAAATTATGTACATTTAAATTTAAAATGTAATAGAACCCAAAATTTGTTTAATTTAGTCAACACTAAAAACATTATAGTCCAATTTTTCAATTTAGATTTTTATTTAGTGCCTGAAAATAGTGTTTTTATCAATACCTTTACCTTCAAAAGTTTAGTGTGTAACAGCCAGGACGACCTTTCAAGGTACTGTATATACAGTATATATTAATGTCCATATATGTTTATTATGAATGAATTATTGAATGAAATAAAGTAATTACATTATTTAACTATAGGAAAAAAGTTAGCTGTAATATATGAGTAAGCTATTAAATATAATGGTACTGTGATAAAACAATTCCACAAAACCAAATATAGTATTACAGAAATTCTATACTATGTGATATTTTGAAGTACTACAGAAAAGTAGAATGAAGAGAATTTAGTTAAAAATTAAATTCGATTTAGCACAGTTAATTTTTTGTTCAAATTATATCAAAATGTATGATAAATCATACAATACAAAGTTACTTCTACATAAAATGTATACAACTATATAAAAACATGATGAGTAATTGTGAATTCGGTCAAGAGGCCTGGAACTTCAACTGTATAGGTTACTGGTGAAAAACAGCAGGATAAAGTGAAATACTATTTTACTTTAGGTTTTTGTTAATCCTAATTTTCCAAGATTTACAAAATAAACAGTTAATTAAGTGCGTGGGGAGGGGGATCTTAGATTGCGTATTAACTGTGCAAATAAATTAAGTGAAGTTAAATTCAAAACTGTTCATGAATTTAATACTATAATTAATTATAATGACGTTGATAGTTTCAACGTATGTTTCACGAGAATATACTAAAAGACTAATTTGTAGGAGTTAAGGTAACGTTCTCAAAAAGTGAAGGCAAAAATCATAAAAATTAGTGGTCAGGTCACGTTTTGGTTACATAATGAAATAATAATTGATACCGATGTTAATTTTGCAGGATTATATGTGGAATATCAACATACCAAATGTGCATGGTTTTTTATATTTAGCTCCGTCAGCCTTTGAAATAATTTTCCTTTCAGTAAGTATTGTAGTGCAAATGTTATAAAAAGAAATGTGTAACATGGCAAAACCAAACATTAAAAGTGGTCATTGTTTGAACAAATATTTGTGTCAAAATAAAACAAATTATTCTAAGCAATTGAAGTCACCCAAGTCTTAGGTACATACGGTACTAACAGGTAAAAGTGTTTGCCCGTAAGAATTGAACAAAACTATCTCTTCCTGGAATATCATACATTTTCAAATATTTCATTCATGTTATTATTTTGCAAAAACCTGGTAAAAATTCCAAAATGTTTAACAATGTTTTGTAGGAACAGTACGCAACGTACTTCAGGACGTGTTCTAAGCCCGACAAAGTTAAACGGCCTACACTCCCCAACATGTTAGTGAGGCCTGTAGTACTCTCACTCACCCAACGTACATCCCTAAAGTAGAAGATAATAAAGTAATAATAAGATAATAATTAATCAATGGCGTAGTTTTTGAAAGCCCATCTGCATAAGCTAAAGCTTATGAAGCTTCGATCCAAATCAGACTCATAAATATTGAATGAGATCAGCTGATATGTAGCGTCTGTTTATAGGTCATTGAGTTTTGATGCCATTTTCTAATAGTTTGTAACAACAACTACACCCATTACGCTGATTCGAATTCCATTTTCACCTATATGTTGATGAACAGCGTCTTAGGAATAAGTGAATATACTTGTACAAAATATTATTAAGGCCAGGTGTTCTTGCCATGACCGCGTGCAATTTATATCGACTCGTTTCAGAATTTTCATAAATATTATCAAAATGATTTTGTTTTCCCAATGCCATTTTTTATATCCCTAAACCAGATGTTTTAACATAAACCACAAATAAAGATTATATTCCAGGAGAAAATAATGCAATAAGATTGAAGACTAATTTTAAGAACTTAAGGTAACGTTCTCATTTAGTGATGGTTGAAATCATAAAAAGTCACGTTTTGAGTTCATAATTGATGCTGATGATAATTTTGCATGATTACACGTGGGATATCATCTGACCTATCATCATACATAATTTCGAAACATTTATTTAATCCTCAAATATGTCTAATGGAAACTCCAGAATAATGAAGTTAACTAGGAAGAAAACAAAAGGAAACACAGTTTGAATATTAATTTCATGAAGAGCTAAGTAATGTTTTTTAGTTTTGTGACATTGTAGTACAAAAAATCACGCAACTGTACGTTAATTCGAAATTAAAATGTGTTTGTCGTAGATTTTTTTACTGTTCAAATGATAACAAATTAAAAATAAATTACTGTATGACTAACAATTAAAGTAAAAATCCTCATTATCTTGGCAAGTTAAATCTTTCAGGGAAAAATTATGATTTACTATCGTAGGATTATCGCATTGATCAACATTGATTCATGAATAAATTGATTCAGAATCATCATTGATTCATGATCAAACAATTTAAATGTTAAAAAAATACTTTTTATAATGAATGGTAATTAGTAGCCAAACAAACTATCTAACAATCAATATTTGTTACTGATGGTAAATCACGGTTACCAATGTCGACAAATACGAAATTAACTAAAGTTTTCTTTTACGTGGTAATGTGATTATTACAATATCGATTATTTATGTTTTATTTTGAGTTCTAACATACGTAAAATGGTTTCACTCTTTATTTGAAATAAAGCTGCTCCTACTCAATAGGATGGTCACATACCCATTACTTGCATGGCACTGACTTGATCAGTGTAAGATATTGAAATGCGAATAATTTTATACAAGCAAGAATATAGTTCTAGACTTGATTTGATTACATATGGCTACTTATTAAACTAGTTATCGAATTATTAATTTTAATTTATGAGTAATACACATAATGTTTTTGGCGCCGTATCTGATTTGTGAAATAAAATCTCTGATCCTTGTAGTTACTTTTGTCAATTTAGTTTCTTAGTTACACATTTAAGTTTTATGTATATATATATATATATATACCGATGTTAATTTTGCAGGATTACATGTGGAATATCAACATACCAAATGTGCATGGTTTTTTATATTTAGCTCCGTCAGCCTTTGAAATAATTTTCCTTTCAGTAAGTATTGTAGTGCAAATGTTATAAAAAGAAATGTGTAACATGGCAAAACCAAACATTAAAAGTGGTCATTGTTTGAACAAATATTTGTGTCAAAATAAATATATATATATATATATATATATAAAGGTATTTAGTTATTTTTCTTAACAACAGTTATCACATAATGAGTTGGTAGGAATCAAGTGAACGTGAAACGATAAAAGTGTACTTTAATATAAATATAAAATATAGCAATATTATGGTGAACTGTCTCGTAAACCACGATTACCTTCCTCAGCCTAGAGGCAATCACAAAGGTATGAAACTGCTCTTATAACACGTCTCACGATCAGACAGCTAATACTATTATCAATACTAAATTACGTATGTTTTTATAAATACAACTTTCATTTACAGTTTGGCATTATGTTAAGATGGCAGTCAGACATCTTTCTTATTCGTCTCAAAATCTACGTGTAACTGTGTACGTGTACATAGTTTTCAAAACTATCTTCTACTTTAAAAGAATTCAGTGCAATCATGGAGAGAGGTGGTGTATATGAAATGTTTCAGTTCCTTTCTTCTTACACTCAACACCTGTTTGTTGTGCATTATTTTGAAATCAAACAACATCATATAAAAACGCCATTACATTTTGTATACATTCAATAGCCAGATTGAATATTTTGTTATGTGCTTTAAGTTGTAATGTTTGAATTCTTTTCTAACACTAAGGAACAACACACAACTACTACGATGGCAAGGACGATGGGATTTTATTTAATTTTAAATGTGAAGTAAATATAAGTAGTTTTTCACCTCAATTCAATATTTAAAAAGAGCTTTGTAAATCTTGTAAATCTTGTAAAAAATTATCCTAACAATTGAGATATTACAATCATTACTTTTAGTAATTCTGTATCCAATGAATAAAACTATCCAAATAATTTTAGAAAATAGTGTCAGATTCTAATTACATCTAAAAAAGATATTTTCATCATAAAAGGTTTTGGGGTTTTTATTAAAATCTATACCTGAACCTCTGGCATTGCTAGAGAACATTAATATATAATAATTGTATTTGATAAGTCTTGTAGGAATTTAGGGCGAAATTTTCCCATGTATGATTTATTTGTATTATTAAATTATGTCAGACTTGGATATAACTACAGGACTGTTCCAATGGATATGTTAGCCTCACAACTGCTGTTAGACACCCTGGTGATTAGGCGTGAAATACAAGATGTACTCTTCCTCTTTAAGTAAGCCAATGAACTAATTGACTTCCCTGCGTTGTTGGAGAGGATTACCTTTCGAGTTTCTAGTGGTACTAGATCGTCGGAACTCTTTGGAAGACTGCACCACGCAACCAACTACAAAAAAACAGCACTTTAGTTATAATCTAGCGCCTAGGAAATCTTGTCTGCCCTAGAGTTGACTTTTTTTACTGTAGTCTACCAGCATTAAAAAGAGCTGCCAAGTTACTTTAGACTCAACGACTAGAACATGTGACAGAATTTGTTTTTTACTATTATTTACACTTATTGTTCATATTCACCTCTCGATCAGCCATATATTTCTTTGCTTTGTTAATGAAATTATGTATTTTTTAATAATATTATTGTAATTATTTTGTAAAAATGGAATATCCGTTGAAATAAAATAAAATAAATATAAAAGTAATTTAAGTTGTTTTAAACTGGTTATTTTGTATCGGTTTTATATTACTATAACTTAATATATGAAATTTAATACTGTAATTTCACGACTTTTAAGTCAGAAAATTAGGTATATATTCTGACTTTAAATACCAGAAAGTCATTAATAATGTACCAGATTTAAATGTCAAGCCGTAAACATTTAAAATTAGATTATATTAAACATTCATAAGATTAGTTTCTAAGTTTCATCAAACACAACATTTTCTTCTTCATGATAAATTTAGATAGTAAATTACTTGGAGTAATACAATTTTTAAAAGGGATATCCTGAAACACTGAAATCTCAGCAAGTTGCAGGATCTGTAAATAGAAGACCAAATCTGTCTACAACTTGAGATACAGGCTGTCGCCAGGTCATCCCGGACATGTTAGCAGTCAAGGGCATCAGGTCGTCCTCTTTGTGCCGATCGTCCATTAACGATCCCGTCCGGGACAACAGTTATCTGATGGATGGTGAATTACAAATACACCTCAACTCCTAATGTCTTTAAATCTAAATTTGTTAAATAAGGATGCCACTAAAAGGTTCCTTTAATGTTTATTGGTGAACCTATCGGTTACAAACTTGAAATAAAATTAAATTACTGACATTCTTGACTGAATTACATGTTTCTTCTGAAGCTACCGAATGGAAAATCAGTGAATTTTTAAAATAAGGATGAAACAAAAAGACACCTCTTATGTTTATTGGCGACCCTCTTGAATACAATCTTGAAATCAAATTAAATTACTGACATTCTTGACTGATTTATGTTTTTTACCGAAGCTACCGAATGGCAAATCAGTGAATTCCATCTGATGTTAAAAAGGTACATTTTTAAGGACTGAGCAAACCATACGCCATACGCTATATACGAGCCATATGTTCTGTATTTATTTACACTGAGATTAATTAATCCAGTTTCAATTAGCCTATTTATATCGAAAACTTGACCTTACACAACTGAGGAAATTACACTAGTTAACCCCCATTTATTGCAACTTTGATAACACATTCCCTTTGACCACAAGAAGAAAAACTCTCCTTTGTTTGCAAATGAGTGAGATATATTCCATTCACACTCGATTATATTCTTAAAGACTAAACGTATCTTAAAAAATCCATTAATTTTTATTTTTGTAGTGTTGGAATCTATGGATTTAGATTTTTTAAAACCTGTATTTATACTTGATTACAGAAGAAAAATGCCTTTAGTTTGACAAACCGATTGAATAAAGTCACCATTACTGAATGTTTAAAATGATCTATTATTAGGTTAAAAAGTATATATTTAGTCCCTTCGAACAATTTTCTAGTTTTAAAAAGCCAAAGCCAACTATATTAGATGCACGTTCATGATGGTCTCAAAAGTGCCCAGTAATGTCAGGCTTATTATAGAGGTGTCTAAGATAGAGCAACACTTTTAGTTAGGTGCACGTTCATGATAGTCTCAAAAGTGCCCAGGAATGTCAGGCTTATTATAGAGGATTCCAAGATAGAGCAACACTTTTAGTTAGGTGCACGTTCATGATGGTCTCGGAAGTGCCCAGTAATGTCAGGCTTATTATAGAGGTTTCTAAGATAGAGCAACACTTTTAGTCAGGTGCACGTTCATGATGGTCTCGGAAATGCCCAGGAATATCAGGCTTATTATAGAGGTTTCTAAGATAGAGCAACACTTTTAGTCAGGTGCACGTTCATGATGGTCTCGGAGGTGCCCAGTAATGTCAGGCTTATTATAGAGGTTTCTAAGACAGAGCAACATTTTTAGATCGTTAAATTAAGTGTCTGGCGTAGTAAGTAGAATTTAGATTTATCAGGAACAACTGCAATAAGACTATCACATTACAGCATGGATGTATTGTAAATAGAACTTTGACGTGGTTGTTACAGAATAGGTATCTTTTACGATCAATATTTATGTTGGTCAACATATTTAAAAATGTTTAAGTTTAAAAACTAATTGCTAAAATACGTTAGTCTTAAGGATTTCTGTCCATGTAGAGTTAGTGACTATTTTGATATATTATATTAGGTGTTGAATATAAGCAGTTGATTATTGAATTAGCATACTTTAGCATATTCCGAAGAATAATTTCATGGTCTAACACTACTGGTCCCCAGAATATTCACATAGGGGAAAGGCTTCCTGCTTTTATAATCCATTTTAATATTATGGTTATTTACATTTTTGCACGTTAAAATTGAAGATGAAACAATTATATTCACAACTAAACGTAAACCTGACTGACGATTTTACATCACAGTATGAACTGACAAATCGTATATTCTCTAGACGCAAACACCTTGGCCATGCAAACATTCAAAACTATCAATAAGCATCGTTTTTACATGACTTATTTACATTGATAACTAAGCCTACTTGAAATAATCTTCACAGATTCACTTGCATAAAAAGCATTTTCAATTTGTTTCGGTTTTTCTAAAACGTAGTCGTTAAAATACAATGGAATTCGAACGAACCACAAAGTAACACTCAGTTAGCTTCTCCACTCAACATCTGAACCTTGACTATCACCCACCATGGACACCCTTAACTTATCTAGCAGTGTCTACGTCGATGGCAACCATTAAGTGACGCCATGTTGGTATTAAAATGTCTGATCACAGAAACTATCGTCTACAATCTCCTCAACATTTTGTCCCAAATTAGCTGGGTTACAGCACTGTGCTTCAGAAATTTTTAAAATTATCTACAGTTTCAAGGTGATGTAAGCCTACTACAATGGAGCTAGTTTAAACACTACACAGTAGATTGAGGTGATTGGCACCAAAACTAATCCATAGTAAATGCTTGGATTCTTTAATGTAAAAGTGCGTGTTTTTTGTTTGTATCAGTGATTTGTAAAAAATCAAATTAAAAAAATACAGAGGTCATCTGGCTTTAGCCCGCAGTTGATTGATTATCAACCTCAAGTAGTTTTGTAAAGTGATTTTTTAATTATTTATTTAGCAATAAATATAGTTTCCTTTGCTTAATACTACTTTTTGTTATTATTGTTACTATGTATGTCTTATACATAATTATACATAAGTTGTCAATACATACATTTTCCTACTGAATATTAAAACAGTTATATTTTACACAATTATACACCTGTTACAAATGCGATCACAGTATAAAAATAATTTCAATTATCTATAATGAATAAATATTGTTAACAACTATGCTAATTTTGTTGGTAAGGAAACATTACGACATTTTATAATGTAGCAAATATTAACACATACGCCTTTTCCAGCCTTGGACACACTTACATCATTATTTGTACAGAGGGCAAATTTGCTGGCCTCTGATCTTAGCGAGGTATTTCTTCAATTACATAGTGGTCGTACTTCCTTCACTCGGACTCTGGCAACGTACCGTCATCTTCTTACTTAAGGAGGGACCCATTATATTCACTGTCCTTAATATTGCAGTGTTGTAATCCATTCCCTTAGACGAGGATATTAATTATTTGATCGTTAAAGGTCTATACAAAAAATTTGTTTTCTTATATTTATTTTATATCCCAAAATTGGCAATAAAGGCACGTTAGAAAAACTCAGGTAGAAATATCAACTCCGATTGGCTCGAAAACTAGGATTATTTGGATTGGTAACTAAAATATAAATCACAATACTAGTTTGGGATTCCAAATTTGGACTGCTCCTCTCTATCATTATACAATCCACTTTGTATCGTAAGCTACTATTGTTAAACAAACTGACAGCTTAAAATATCTTGGCTTAACTCTTGATCAGGAAATGAATTGGAAAAATCATATAGAACATTCGAAAAAAAAAATTTAATAGTATATTAAGAACATATTATTTTTTGAAACCTTTATGTCCAGACAATGTTCTAAAAACATTATATTACTCGCTTGTGCATAGCAGATTAGACTATGGTTTATTTTGCTGGCGCGGAACCTTTGAAACCAATCTGAGGACCTTAATAATCAACAAAAGAAATTTATAAGAATAATTAAAAATAAAAGCAGAATGGAACCATCACGCCCATTCTAAATATCTTGCCTTTAAAATATATGTTCGTACAAAAAGTTTTAAAAATATTTTACATTCTAAGTGGTAACTTGCCAGTGTACCACTTAGAATTCATCCTTAATTTACATAAGTGTAAATTAAGGATGAAAGAGGATATATTAGTTCCTAAACCTAATTTGACCTTTTTTACAAAGTGTTATTGCTTTTTAGGACCAAAAATTTTTAATTCAATTCCTGAGCCTATTAAAAATGTAAAATCTTAAACTTTTTTCAATTAAATTAAAATCTTTGCTATTAAAACCTGAATGCATTGATTTTCTGACAAATATACAAATGTAATAAATAATTATCTTTAAACTAATGAACTTTAATCATGTAGGTGGGATTTAAATGTATTTCAAACTATTGTCTTGCACTTTAAAGTTTTTTTCATATTTTGAAGGAACCTCAACACAGGCTCTGCCTAATGAGGCCCTATATTTTTTGAAAGATTAATTCTCTATATTAGTTTAAAACATATTTTATCTGTGCAATAATAATGATAAAAGTATTAAGTGTACTATACGTTAAGTGTACTATAAAATGTAACACTAATTTATTTTCTTGTGTACTGTGTTTAAATTTTATTGTTGTATATATTATTGCTCAAAACATATATTATGCATTTAAATTTTACATATTCACATATTTTATAATCTTGTATCTTTAAAAAAGTGAAATATATTCTATTCTATTCTAAAATCCATTCATGCATTATCAGACATTATAGTAACGTACTTAAGGTCAACCTTATTCTATAATAGAAAGTCTCTGTGTATCATAGAAAATCAGTGCTGCCATCCCATGTGGAAGTAATAAAATCAATTTAAAAAAATATTTACATTGAGTATACTATGATCTATATCATCCCAAATGTAATAATACTACCAACGAATTGAAATATGAGGTTAATATTTTAGTATATTTTTTTCCATTCCATATCCAGCACTTTGTATTGCTTTGTTATTGTGTCCAATATTGTTTTGATGTAATAAGACTACAAAATTAGCATTAATGAAAATGAGACACTTATAGCTTAAAAACAAAATCCATTTAAATTTCTTAAGATCTCTTGTTACCCATTAAATCAAAGTAAAAGTAACTTTACGTGTACAAAGAAAGAGGTTTAGTTATAAAAGGTACATAACGTAAAAGGTACATAACGTAAAAGGTACATAACGTAAAAGGTATGTGTTACTTAACATGTGTTGCTTTACACTTTACATTTTGCTTTGTTTAATAAATGACAACCAACTGACAATGATCTGACAAGACCATTTTGTTAATGAATATATGAAGATTGATAAAAGTGTCATCTTTTAATTATTCTAAAATATATTGAGCAATCGATGGCTTAAAATATTCAACATTACAAGATTAAACTTGTAACTTGTAAATTTGAAAGTAGTTTATGAAAGGACTAGCAGGACATCAGGTAACATGACCGTGGAAGAATCAAACACCACCTAGCGCCTAAAAAACGAGATCTATAATTATACTAAACAAGATTTACTTTTAAAAATTTAAAATTTCTTGTGCTAATTAATGATTTTTGATTGTGATTTAATAGTAGTCACATCATAAAGATATTTCAGAATATATTGATAACGCCAGAGTTTACTTGTTAAATTAAGGTAACATTTACAAATAACCAAGGAATAATCAGGCGGAATACACATTTATTCGACTGTGTTTAAAGCTGTTCAGTTGGGATATAGTTTATACATTAACCTAACAAAGTTACCAACAAGTGTTTTGTTTGGGAGCTTTGACTGCTGACATTTAAAGCATGAAATGAAAATACAATCTAAAATGCTTATGCCATTATAAAACATAATTTAGGTGTTCTAGTAATATTCAGTCATCTCCCAGATTATTTTCAGCAGCCATTCCTAATATTTCCATCGCCTTATACGGTCTACCTGAAGAAACATCAGTTGTATGCAGACTTCCGTGTTGGTTACGACTTGCCTCCGTTCAGAAATATGTTAAATGTCGCATCTCGACCTTCACTGAACTAGATCTGGCAAGTGAACTTGATCTTCCCCCGCCCCTATATATACTTCTCCTAGCGGTATGGAAAATATTCTTGGGTTCAGTACTTTAGAAACATCATGCACTCTCTGGTAAGTTGTTGAGCCATCAACGTTAATATTTAAATCACACATTAAGCTTTTGTTATAAAATTAGGTATTTTATTATTGAGAAAATCGTAAAAACTCTGAGTAACCAATTCATTCATCACTGATTTATCACTTAAGATGACCTAATGTGAAATTGAACTTTCCTCATAGATAAGACAGTATTTCCAACAGTAAATACTGTCTTATTTACGAAGAAAAATTTGTGATTTTCCTCTTAAGATAAAACATATTTTTTATATTTAGTAGTAGGATGTTGCAAATATTACAAAACAAATTCCATTTTATTATGGAACATTTTTAATGAATACATTTGAAACAGGATAAATTAAAATTCGCAGGATATATGTAAGATATTCGTGAATTGAAATATGTATAAAGAAGGTGTTTATAGGTTATATGTAAAGCTTTCTAAACCTATCATTGTAAAAGCTTTGTTGGATTACTTTTTAAATAAATATATCTGTTTACACATTAGTTTGCTGTGAAAAATATTAACTTCATTCTTTTATATCACATTATAAAATGTATTTACTAATTAACTAATATTTTTAGTGATACGTATGAAAGCACAACCGTATGTTTAATTATTGTATTTTAAAAAAATTCCTTAAGAGGACAATTTAAAATATATTCATTATTGCAACGGCTGTCTTTGATCCCATGAAGTTGTGTTAGTTATTAGAATCAGTCTTATCTTAAAGGTAAATCATAATTATAGATATTAAATACTAAAGTATTTTGGTTATGAATGAATTGTCCATATATTATTAAAGATGAAGAATTACTAGGTTATATCAAACTATCTATATTACTTGATTAATATTACATTGTATCATAAAATCAGTCGATATAATGTAATTTATTTTTATTTCAGGCTTTCTTGACTATATTGGTGGGAGTTGCTGCCGCAGCACCGCAGGTTTTCAAGCCTGTTTACAAGCCTACAGCTGCTTATCCCTACGCTCCTTCCGGCTACCCCTACTCCGCTCCTGCTTACCCCTATTCCGCGCCTGCCTACCCCTACTCCGCCCCTGCTTACCCCTACTCCTCTCCTGCCTACCCATACGCTCCTGCCATCAAACCCACCGCCTACAACCCCCAGTACACCACCCAGTACGTCAAGCCCGTCGCCATCCTCAGACAGTCCCAGGACGACAACTTTGATGGTTCCTTCACCTACGAGTAAGTAAAACAAAAACAGTAAAAAATAAATAAAAATTATGTTCATATTCTAATCATACTAGATAATAATTTTTGAATATCATTCAGAATGTAGCAGTTAAGTTTTTTCAATATCAGCCTATTTTGCATATTTTCAAAACATAACATACAATATACTTTTTTGACCTTTTACATTATTGCACCACTTTACTCATTTAACGTTAATCTTTTTATTGCTATTTTGTTTATCTTTCTCCAATATTTCTTTATTCTTTCAGAACTTTTTTTTGATATTTAATCCGAAAAAACCGTATCAACTATAGTCTTATGTAGAATCTTGTATGTTTGGCCACATTACAATTGATTTTTACTGTAGTTTTATGTTTAGATTTATAAAGTAACAATCTTGATTTTTAAGTTTTCCTTCAGAAAAATGTTTAATTTGAAAATTCTTCAAGAAACAAGTTTGAGCTAAAGTTTTTCGGAAGAAAATATTTCCTAAGTCTGCATTACTCTGAAATAACTTGTATAAATGGACACCCAGTGATACATTTAACAACTTTCCTAATTTGTTGTTAAAAACAAAAAGCTGTTTTAAACAACCAAATTGAAAATCAGCTTAATTAGTTTTCACTGTAGTGTTTTCATAAAACCAACCGTGAAGAGGCAGTATTTTAAAATATTTACAGTTGAAAATAGTTTTAGATTCACATTCAATAGATGTATTTTTTAATAAGCCAAATTATGAACACACCTGAAAGTTCCACATTTGTCTATATTGTCGCAGAACAACTCTCGTAAAGTAACTTTTGGTTTCACCAACCACAATCACTGTTGCGGAGAATAAATAATTTTCTTTTTATTATTAAATATTTCAAAGTTGATGTGAGGTATTTAAAATACCACTGTTCGTGTATGTTTGGGTTAGGTTAGTTACTAGAGTACATACAGTCACATGACATTGGGCCGAGCTGGGGAAGGAAGATGACGATTCCCCGATCTGCAGCATTACAAGAGAGACCTCGTATGTAAGATGTACGTTACTTAAAAATCAAACTGTTTACAACAATTTTAGCTTCTCTTATAGTAAAAATTCAGTAAAATGTAATGTTTAGTAACCCAATAATACATTTTGAAAATACAGTACATGTTGTTGTACGCTACTAAAATAGAAATGTATCTTTCACAGTTTTGAAACAGAAAACGGAATTTCCGCCAAGGCCAGTGGATTTCTGAAGAATGCTGGTTCCGAGGCCGAGGCCCAAGTCATCCAAGGACAGTATTCCTACACTGCCCCTGACGGCACCCCCATCATTACCCAGTACTTGGCTGACGAGACAGGGTTCCACGCCGACGGAGCTCATCTCCCAGTAGCTCCCGCCGATCCCTACAGAATCGCATGAAGTCTTAAATAATTTTTAATGTTACCTCCTCTTGAATTGTACAGTTTGTAATAAAAGTATAAAGATCTGTCTTAATTCCTTTACGACTTTGAAGTACGTAATACTCTTGAATGTAAAAAGTATAGAAAAGTTACATAACTATCACATTACAATTAATACAAAAGGTACTTACGAATGCCATGAATTCTTTTCAATTAACTTGTTATTTATTTATTCATGGGTAGAACACCCAACTACTGTAGCTATGGAAGTCATTTCATGTATTTTAATCTTACAATCATTGATGCGCTAGAGAGTATTTCCCCTTTTTATACAAGCACAGTAAACGAATATAATCCTACTTTAAAAAAGTTGACTGAAACTGGAAGATTAAATTAAGACCACAGAAAAATGTTTATGAGTAAAGCTAAAAAATTGTATGTGTGCTTCATGCAATTATTAAAATTTCAGTTAAAACATACATAACAAAAGAGAAGTAGCTAAAACAAAATATACGTGTCTTAAAAGCAATAATCACAACTGTATTATGTTCATTAACAGTTTTATGAATCATAACTGAATGGTTATTAATTACAATATACATATTGTAAACGCACGTCTTACAAAAAATGAAAAAAAATAATGAAGCATAACTCTACTTATATAATTAATTATTCAATGTTAAACACGATTTGAACATTTAGTAATTTTTCGAAATGTTTAGTCTATTGTAATTAAGAAAATATAATTAAATTAATATTATAGAATAAATTAGATATATTACATATACATTTCTATAAAATTGATTAATTGATGGAGGTTATAGAATAGAGACTATGACATAGTGATGTTAAAAAATAAAAATTTATAGTGCATAGTATTTTACTGAAACACTCATAGTAACAGCCAAGTCTCATTGTTGTTACTATAAGGTCTCATGTGAATTAGCACAGAAGCCATTCAGACTTCGTCATCACAGATTTTGAAATCTGTGGGTAAAAGGTTATCGAACACAATGAGGTCGGCCTATGGCAATGTGTTCTAATAAAACAAGATATGTGCCTTGACCATTTTCCTTAGTCTCTCGTAACTGTGCGGTAAGAATGGACTCCTTGGTAAGTAAATATACTCAATACTAATTACCAATACTTCATACTTTGTATACATTTAAAAAATTAACAAATAATAAAACACCAAACTATATACATACAAATAATACATTAAATTATTTAATCAATGTATATGTTGTATTAAAAGTTTAATATACGCCGTATGAAGTATTCAACATCGAAAAAAGACTTAACATTTTAAAGATAGTATACGTTTACCCTCATCGCTTGGTAACTGAATATACATAGCTACATCACTAATACAAATATACATAGCTACATCACTAATACAAATATACATAGCTACATCACTAATACAAATATACATAGCTACATCACTAATACAAATCTCACTTTATTATTTTGTAAGAGAAAATCACTTACTTATTCCGTCGTACAGCTCCTGTGTGAATAGTATATTCATAGCTACATCACTAATACAAATATACATAGCTACATCACTAATACAAATATACATAGCTACATCACTAATACAAATATACATAGCTACATCACTAATACAAATATACATAGCTACATCACTAATACAAATATACATAGCTACATCACTAATACAAATCTCACTTTATTAAACTAAATTTGAGATTTATGATCGTTGTCTGCGTATAAGATTCCTGACTTTGTAAAAAGTGGAAGCCTGTAACTTATTTTATTTAAAATAATAACAATAAATATTACAAAGCATTGTTTATTATATTTCGAAGATATAGAATATACCTATTGCATATCAGTGTAAAATAAAATAAAAAAATTTATTTTTGTCAATTATTTTCTAATAATTCTTTTTGTTGAAACACGTTTAATATTTTATTTTATATTTAAAGAATGGACATCAATACCCAATGAACAAATCTTGTGGCAGACAAGGTTACACCAAATATTACAAATATTTGGCTCGGATTTTGCATAACCTTTGACAATAAATTCTCAATTTCATGACATGAGCCAAAATGGAACTTTGTCTATCTGAAATATTGATTTTATAATCATTAATTACTGAAAATATTTAAAAGTGGTATATGTTATAATTAAATTAGTCGTGGAACTGTAGCAGATGCTGTTCTTGAAGCCAAGGTAACTTTTAATCAATAAAAAAGTAAAATAATGTGTTCTCGCTTATTCAACATATTAGTGTAGTAGAACTGATTTACACACGTACTTAAACTATTATCATTATGATTATTGAAGGTGACAACAGTTGCCTTGGTTGCTGCGTTCACATGTTTCTTCTGTGAAGGCGTCCCTGCACCGTACATCTTCCCATTTAAGTCCGTCCTACCTATACTCACTGTCAGCCGCTTCAGTTCATCCGAGTCAGACGAACTTCTAGAGGTCCGACAAGACCCTCCTACAGGAAATGCCACTACACATGATAATTTTGTATTGGGCCCTTTCAATTTCTCGGCGTTTAATGTTAAATTAGATGCCCCACACAAAGTTAAAAGATTAGTTCCAACGACGTCATACGACAGAGATATGATACAGTCTATTCAAAACTGCACGGACGCTGAACTTGAACCGTCGACAACATCAACATTGACACCCCTAAGTTGATAGAATATTCATTGTTACTTTGAGTACAACTCTTTTTATTTACTTTATTATTTATTTCATCCCTAATTCACTAAAATTAAAAGTTTAAACAGGTAATTTTAAATTTGGGAAATGAAATGACGCAATAAGAAGGTTTCAGTGTATATTTAAGTCTGTATCTTATCTTTACCTCTTCCTATTTGCGTTTTTTCTTTAAGCATAATTTTCTCTATAACATACCCCTTTAAGCCATAAACCTTCCCTCGAAACACTCTCTACAAGAATACAATATTACAAATATTAAGTTCAGTATATGGATGAGATTAAAATGACATTAATGTCCTTTTGTGTACATTTTAACAATCTTGCAATACATTTATTTCAATTAATAACATATTTAATCATTTGATATTAGAAATGAATGTTTTTCATACGAATTCTCCATACTTCTTTAGTAGTCCAGTATGAATATATGATGATATGAACAACGATGATCTTCCATTACCTGGACTTTTTCATACAGGGCGATTGAATTATGGAATTCTTCACTTCAGCTGAGATTCTGGTACCAGGATGCTAAGAAGGTAGAGGATACTAGAACATATAAAATTTATGTTGTTATAAATTAATGAAAAATACTTAGCTTAGAAACAAATGGACAACATACGACAATTACAAGATGCAATTTGAATAAAAACCTGTTGGACGTATTATTTTATACGTTACGTGTTAACTGTCACAGCTATTTAAAAAAACCTATCAATACCAAAGAAACTGATAATTTGATTATTTGCATTCTAACATTGCAGTGGTAACTAATCTAACCAACTATTGGTACTGATCTATTATGTTATATTTGCTCTTAAATATAGCTGCAGCACAAAGGAATATCTGGGCTGTACTTTCCACAAAATATGATGCTAACAAAAACCTATCCATTGTTTTTTTTTATATGATCAGCAGTAAAATTCATCTATATGATATCCCAGTATTTTTGACAATAATATCTTTTAAACAAGTCAAGAGTAACTTGAAACGATAGGATTAGTAGGATTTATTTTAATATGTAGTTATCCAAAAAGTATTTTAAATTGATCTCCACTCATAAAAAATAAAAAAAATAATTTTAAGAACTTTCCTAAATCTATTAACTCTTTGTTCTGAATTTTTATATCTTCTCTTGGACATAAAATACATTTTCCGTGACGATAAACGATAGATGTTTAATATACCAAATGTTAGTTATAAACTTTAACACATCAATCCATACATATGTCTAGATGTTATAAATTTATTACAGATTTAGTTACTTAAATTTTCAATAGTTTTCACTTGATTAAAACTATTACAGGCATTTCCGTGCGAAATATTTATTTTACCTGTGATGTTATGAGCTGAATCGATTGCCATTTAATTTTTTTTCACGTGATGTGTTTAAAAAAAATACAAGTTAAAGGCGAAATATGCGACCAAAATCCAATTCGACTATGACATAGAAATAGCCTTATATATTTCGACATTTTTAAAAAGTTCTTGATAATCACCGCAATATGTTACATTTTGGAATGTTTGCTTAGTTACATCACCAAGTTTACTATGGTAAGTTATAGAATAGTTTCACTATAGATTTTTATCAGAGGTGTTTTAAAATTATTGCTTATCTGAAGAAAATGCTCCATAAATACATAATCAGCATAATTATTAATTTCATATTAGTAACCACAGTTCTAAATGATGTAATGGTTGAAAAGAATTTAGTTTTTGCTTGAAATGAATACCAGAAATATGTAAAGCTTAGAGTACAAAACAACATTGTAATACTATATTAAAATATTTTTTTAATACAGTATAACATTTTGTGAATATTTAATTATTGTCAATCATTGTTAACATTATGTTCTACTGTCGTCTAAGAATCAATCAAATTCATATGTTCCCCATTTATATCTACGGACAATAATAATATTAAGTTATTTTTAAAACGTGCAAGGTTGGTCTGAAATATGTTTTTGGAATTTGACATCGTAATAGGGCTCAACAGTTGCTTATTTGCTCACAGTAAAGTGTTTAAATCATTTATAATATATTCAGTTTACGCATTTACATTATAATGTAAAACTCTGTAAGAGAAGCTCAAACCTAGTAATTTGCTTCGCACTGCACCTCGATAATTGCAGAAGCTTTTCGACTTCGTAAGTTCATCTGTCTATCTTAGGAAATTATACAATTTATCCATTCACAGAATATTATTGTAATGTAAGTAATACTGGAAAACTTTCTATGTAAGCTTTTTTTAAATATTTTAACTACGCCGGCGCAGAAATTATTTGAGGCCGATTTGAAGGCTGTTTACTAAGAAACTAAGAGGCCTATGAAAACTCAAATTACGCCGTTGTTTTCCTCCTTTACTTTTACGTTATGGCACATGAATTTTAAAATTCATTTGTTTTTAAATTAAATGAAATAAAAGTAAGTAAAAGTATGTGTTTTACTCATTTTTATTCTACCTGGAACATACAAAGTAGCGGAGTTTTAACCAGTTTTGTATCAACTTTACACTTTGATTATTCAAAAACCCGTTAATTTATCACGTTTTATGTAATTACGTAGTTGATATGAATGTTTTCCATAAGTTTTATAAATTTAAGAATTTTAACTGTTGAAGAAAAATGGTTCTTATCAATTTCAAGAAACAACGTTTCCTTGGCTCATAGGGGTCGTAAAATCAACCACTCGATCATGTTGTAATCTTTATAAAATGTACAGTTATGATGCATTACTTTCATACGCGTATGATAATTAAGTGATCTTAAATTAATTTAAATCAGTTTAGATTGATCAATGTAAAGAGATTTTAAATGTATTTAAATCGATTTAAAGTTCCTTAATTTACCCACAAATATAAAAGAATGTATCATAACGACATATTTGATAAGGATTACAACGTAGCCAAGTAATTAATTTTACGACCTCTAGATGCACAGAAAATGTTTTTTCAGGAAATTGATAAGGATTTTTCATTGAAAAGATAACATTCTGAAATTGATGCTATATGAAACATTCATAAAACTTATATGAAAGTTTTATCCACCACTTTTTAAAATACATACAATAACGAGTGTTTTAGTAATAAAAGTGTAACGTTGATGGGCAATGAAAATAAATGGAAGTCCGGTACTTTATTCTTCCAACTAGGATACAAATTATTAAACCTCATAACAACATTTTAAATGGATACGTTCAATTAAGCAAGGATAATAGTGGTATGATTGAATTTTTCGTAGGCCTCTTAGTTTCTTAGTAAACCTTCAAAACTCGGGCACACATAACTTCTGCGTCAAAAGTAGCACTTATTTTTAATAGCTTTTAATAGCTGTCTACGTTTAGGAAGTCAACACATTTGTGCAATTGTCAAGATTCGATGTAAACCACAATACGATAGTTCACGACTTCTTTAATGGAGTTTTACATCATTGGACTTTAGGCTCAACGAGGGAGCTGAATATTTTATAGATGGCTTTTAAAACTGTCTACCAATTAATGTATGTGAATTCACTACTTTTAGAATGTATTTGAATATCCAAAACCCGATTTTCGACTCATCACACCCTTGAATGTAATATGTAAAGAGATTATACTATTATAATTAAATGTATAATTCACCAATAACTTTTAGGAAAACAAAATAAATAAAACATATCTCTAATTACTCAATGAACAACGAATATATTCTACTTTGATGATTTTATCTTGCAATACCCAATTTATTTTCCACAAACAATCTCAGGATTTTGTTACATTATCTCTATTTAATTGCAAGTTAAGTAAACAAAAATCACTAAAGATAATAAAGAGAAGCATATACAGTTGTATTGAATAGTTACAGACGTTTTTGTCACACTCTGTAATGGAAAAAATACCTTCGCATGACTGGATCAAGGTCCTGGCACTTGGTGTAAGTACCAGAAGTCAATTATTACTGAGGAGCCTTATAATCATAGTAAACATTTTCATTTACTTGAGGCTGTTATGACTGCAATTATGCCTATTTTCCAAGACCTATCTAGCCCAGACCTCCTTAGACGGTGCTTACATGGTGGGACTCAAAATCCGTGCGAGTCACTCAACAATATAATTTGGTCGAGGATACCAAAGACGACATTTGTATTGAAGACAACCTTAGAACTGGGTGTTTATGAGGCCATTGCCTCATTCAAACAGGGGGAACATTGTGAAGTGTGAACTTCTTGCCAAATTGGGAATATCACCAGGAAGAAACTGTGTCAAGTTTATGAGGAAGGCGGATGAAATGCGCATCAAAAAAGCTGAAAAAAACTTTCAGGAATATGAGAAAAAGTGTCGAAAACAGGCTGCCTTGGCCAAGAGAAGACTAGAGGATCAGCTTGAAGAGGCAGAGGATCCAGATAACCCTTCTTATTCCCCAGGCCACTATTAAGGTTAGTTTACAAATTTATATCTAGCTGATTGATTATAACACGATTTTTAAACTCGATTCTCCGAAAACCATGTTTTTTTATATAAAAGGTACAATAACTCAAAAACTATACAAGATATTTCAGTTCTGTTTTTTTTTATTCTATTCCTTATAAGTTTATCTTTCATATGAGCATAGAAAGTGCCCATAAGTTCTTTAGAAAAATTTTTATTCAGTTGGAAAGTGTATTTTCTTAAACTAAATTTAATGTTTTTGTTTTTTTACTACACAATTATTATTTGCAAATGTATGTAAAAGTTCTACGCTCATATTAAAACAATAGGTATAAGGAACAAAATAAAAAAAGAAATTTGTAAATATCTTGTTTGGTTCTTGAGAAAATGTACCTTAAAGTACCACAATTTAACATGGCGGGGATAGGGACCCCTGACCTCCCTTGACACACTTGTCCACCCATACACGAGTGTTATTGACCAATCACACACCAATATAAGTACAGTGATATTGACCCAACCACCCACCCACGACCATACACTGGTCTTGATCCACCCACACACCTATCACTGGAAAATACATATTAAGTACAGTGCCTGTGATAATGTAGGTTATTTTACACGGTAAATTTGTTAAGGCTTGCTATCAAGTATCTTTGTTTAGATTTAGAGACTTTAGTCCTATCTCGATGACTAATTCTATCAAATCCCTCCAGTGAGAGATAATGAACATAAAAAAACGCACATAACAATAAAGACGTTTTGTAAACTGAATTACCCAACAGTAACAAGAGAAAAAACGTACTTAGAAAAACGTCCAAGGAAATTTCATAAATTCTAGCAACTCTCTAAACTTTAATTCGTAATAACGTTTGTTTCTCTAAAAACAAAAATAAAATCACTTGAACAACAATCTATATATAAAAGTCAAACTCACTGATCTATGTACCTCCAAAACTACTCCAGAGCTTTCTGTGTATTTTCTGTTGTGATTGGTCCTGTGTTCTAGTTGTGCAATAAGAAGGGATTTCGATAAGTTCTCCATACTTCCAAAATTGGAATCATTTTATTTTAGATATTTTAAAATGTCAAACACTTTTTTTATCAAATTTGGTTATAGCAGCCAACCGAAAGTCATATTTCAAAATTACTTTCAGCTGCAGATTTGAGACAATTACATAACTGCCTTTACAACTTTTTGCTCTACCTTGCCTCCTTCACTCATAGGTAGAGGTAGATTTTCAATTTGTGTGTGTCACTCAAATCAGCTACTTTACGCGATCTAAAGTAGACTAATTCAATCTTCTGAAAAAAAAAAAAAAAAAAACTAAAACTATACTCTTACATTAAATAGAACAAATGTTATTTTGCAAGGAAAAATCTGCAAGTTTAAATACAGCAATATTCTTATCATTTAGAACGTGTATACTTTGTGAAAACCACTGTTGAGGCACAATATCCCTACTTTGCGTCATCTTAAGTAGACTTACTGATTTGTCTAGAATACGTGACTTAGTTTAAAATCAGAAGAACAAATGATTTTAAACGGATACATTCAAAACTGATTTGAATATAGCCATTGCCTGCTCATAGGATATGGCTAAACATGTCAAAAACTGACGTATCATTGATTCACACACAATTTCCCTAATTTTCAACCTTTTTAAGTAGAATTACTTAGAATAAACTATTTGTTATTTAGAAGAACAAACTTTTTTTATAATATTTCAACATCTAAACATAAAAAAATAAATAAATAGGTCACAAACCGATATTCCAATGAATGTCTTACTTTGCGATTTCTAAAATTAGACTTACTGATTCCGGTAGAATGTAAAACTTTGTTATCTAGGAGAAAAATGTATTTAAATGAGAACATTTCATGACTAAGACTTTCTTCTTCACTGATTGATAATTGTATTCAGATGTTGATAGAATCTATGTTTGAATACATCGTCTTTTTAACATATTCACTCCATTTACAATGATGATTTTTATTTGCAGTATTTTATGTTTTTGGATAGTTCGTTATCCATGTTAGTGATGAGAAGATAAACAAAGATAAGAACAATATTTTAAAACATTTAATATCTAAAATCTTCCCATAAAGTAACATTATTTTCTAAATAAACTTGTATAAAATTTGTTATTAAATATTAAGGTCAATACAATTTGATTTATTTCTACCTAATTACTCGTTTAATAAAATGTTATTTAAATAACCCATAAGCATCAAACCCCATTATATACTTCATAATCGATTATCACTACAATTAAATACAATTACGCTTTATTACTGCCACCAACAATTTACATGTTACAAATTTATGTTGTAGATTAAGTACAAAGGGGCAAAGTAATGGCAGAGGATAGAGGATTGTGGAGGCAACTTGTTGGCGAGGCCAAAAATCACCTTGGATTTGAGTGGCCACAGGAGTAAGAACTATAACATATGGCCCACCCCACCACACCTGACACACACCACAGCGTGATCCCACCCGCCCATACACGTACAATGGTATTGAACCACCTGCCCGCCCATACATGTACAGTAGTAATATTTACCCACCCACCCACCCATACACGCATAGCAGTAGTATTTATCCACCACCCGCCCATACACGTACAGCAGTAGTATTGACCACCAATACCACTGTGCGTGTATGGGTGGGTGGGTGGGTAAATACCATTGAACGAGTTTGGGTGGGCGGGTGGGTCATACCACTGTGCGTGTATGGGTGGACGGTTGGGTCAATACCACTGTGCGTGTATGGGTGGACGGGTGGGTCAATACCACTGTGCGTGTAGGGAGTGGGTCAATACCACTGTGCGTGTATAGGTGGACGGGTGGGTCAATACCACTGAAATAGTTTGCATTTTTTAGAACTCATCAAAAGCATTAGGCTTCTAGCCTTTACAATTTCCTTATATATAAAATTTCCTTACAAGAAACACAAGTATAAGAAACTGATAAATTTACTTAAATGTTTTTCTTTATTAGCCCTGCAGATTTCAACAACTACAGATTCTTTTTATAATTTAAAAGTCTACACATTTTAACTTATGTAGTATTTCCTTAATCAGTTTTAAAATAGTTGGCTGGAAATTTACGTTTACACCACGTAGAACCACATATGAAAGTAAAACACTACAAGTAACTGAAATGCAAATATATATAAATTTGCAAGTGAAATTTCTAGTTAAGTGGTTAAATAATGCAAATACCCAGAATTATTATTCTAATCTTCGAAAGGGTAAAGTATGTGGGAAATATGTACTTGATGCAAATATTAACCTTTTAGTAAAAAGGTACCCATATCTCGTAGTTAAGACGAAATATCCGGGTTCTCACTGCAACATTCAGAACTATATTCCTATTAATGACTTTGAATTAGTATGAATGAGTAGCTACTAAAAATCTATAAGTATTGTATACGTAGTTTATATGTAACGTAGAACCACGGTATTTTAATAAACAAACGGTAGGTGCATATGTGCAATAGATCACAGCCACGTGACTCATAGCCAATTAGCTGTCTGCGCGCGTCACCTACCGTGTTATAGAACTAAATAACAAAGATCACAGCCACGTAACTCATAGCCAATTAGCTGCATGCACGCGGCACCTACCGTGTTATAGAACTAAAAAACAAAGATCACACATAATACACTATTCAAACATAATACTTAATTACTGAACACACAATTTGAATACTTAGTAACCTTTTCACAATCATAGTCAACTATAATTGTAACTAAGAAATCTTATTCAAAATTTATATTTTAAAAAGCATTAGATATCTCACACAAAGTTATTAAACATGTTTTAGTTAAGAGGAGTTTAATTAGAGAGACATAAACGTGACGATAAAATAATTGTTTTGCTCAGTATTTTACTGCAACACTCATAGTAACAGCCAAGTCTCATGTTGTTACTATAAGGCCTCATGTGAATCGGCACAAAAGCCATTCAGACTTCGTCATCACAGATTTTGAAATCTGTGGGTAAAAGGTTATCGAACACAATGAGGTCGGCCTATGGCAATGTGTTCTAATAAAACAAGATAAGTGCCTTGACCATTTTCCCTAGTCTCTCGTAACTGTGCGGTAAGAATGGACTCGTTGGTAAGTAAATGTACTCATTAATAATTACCAATACTTCATACTTTGTATACATTTAAAAAATAAGGAATATTAAGATGCCAACTGTATACATTGTAAAATATCAATTATGTAAGTGAATGGAACATAGAAAGTAACATTTGTAGATTATTTTCCATGATAAATGATTATTTTTGTACTTATCCACTTATAAATATTTTAATTTAAACCTCTCTTGCCATGCCAATTTAAAAACACCTAAAGTTTTGGTACAAACAATACCTGTTGTTGATAAACATTTCTGTAATTCAATTTTTGTATTGTTTTAACAGGTATACACCAAATATTCCTTAAAATAAAACGAAGAAAAATAATATACTTTTAAAGTAATTTTTATTAATATTTTGAAAAATTAGTTCTTAAAGACTCCTCTTCATTCTTGGAAAGCAGGCTTATCCGATTCCTGTTATTCATTCACATGTCACTCCATCTTATAGTGTAAATATATTCACTATTATTTCTGTCACTCTTGGACATTATTTGCAAGCAGTGTTTGTTTCTTTCATTGTTCTCTCGTACAATGCGACATAATTCCTGAGGCTTCAAACGATGTTTCACCCAAGACTCTAAAAAAACAAAATTCATTTACTTAATCAATGCCTGACAAAATTTTATATGGGTCACTAATTTCATTTTATCATTTGATCATTTTATAACAAGTGTCTGGTTATCAGAAAATAAAAACTAACAGCCACGATGATTTATGTTCTTCAATTATTTGTTTATTATTATTCTCTGGGATAGACAATACAAGATTTCTAAAGTTAAAATGTATGTTAGTATTGCATTGAAAGTGCTTGAAAAGATAATGACATGGTTCATAAATAGCATAGAAGCATTTAATGTATGAGAAATCAGTGCATGAATATTAGGAAATCACCGCTAATTACACGATGTTCCTGGTCCTTGATTCAACTATAGACTTTGTCAAGTCAATTAATTTTAATTGACATATAAACAAAACTGAGTTGTTCACGTTATATAGTCTGACGTCCAATAATAAAAATATTAACATTATTAACTAACTATATAGCCAAAAACGTAGAAACAGATAACATTTATAATAATATGAGCGATTTATCGAATTCGTCATTTTTATAATGCTTGTAATATATTAGATTTAGAATTTATTTATAAATCCAAGTTCTTATGGCCAACTCATTAAATTTTCGTTCGTATTAAAAAAAATCTGCGATAAAAACCAATTACACGACATTACATTCGAAAAAATCTCACGAACAAACAAAAATTATGAAATCAATATGATACAAGGTCACCTCAATTAATAATTATTGCGTACAATTACGATTAATGTAACATTTATCATTTTTATAATTAATGAAAATATGTGAATTACTGAATTTCAGGTCCGTACATATAATTTAATATACAAGGTTGGGCGAAAGTCTGGAATATATTTATTAATTTTGTAACTATTGAAAGAAATGTAATGAAACTCTTCAGTTATGTACATGTCCCTATACCAAACATTTAGACATATTTTACTTGTTTTTCTCATTGCTATGAGATGGCCCATGAAGGTCGTCGTAACAATTTTAAGTAGACCTACCTAGAGTTATTTCTCATTTTAAAGGTATTTGTTTGTACAATAAAAAAGTGCAAATCTGAGGTCAAAAGGATGACCCAGTCAGAAAATACAAGTACTCAAAGAATTTAATGTCATATTACTAATCATTCTTAGCTATACGGCTATTTATTTAAAATGTTGAGGCTTCTGTTGTTGAGTACGTTGTTGATTCTTAACAATCGTAACGAGACTGCGTTATAAAAATAACCATGACACTTAACAAATATAAAAATGAGAACAATTATTAAAGCCGTTTTGACAGTAAGTTTGCCCTGACAACTATTTAAGAAAATTATTTTAATAATATGTTACTTATTTTTTGTGTGAAAATGAATGAATTTCTCATACTCAGTCAGTTAAATTGTAGCTGTTACCCTACTTGTCCTTGTTCCTAACAGCATTAGTTTTATGACATTAAATTATCTAAGATGCTATATTTTCTGACTGTGTCCTTCTTTTAACCTCAGGTTAACACTCTTCTGTCTTAAAAACAAATACCTTTAAAATGGAGTATAACTCGAGGTAGGCTTACATCGAAAGTTGTTAAGACTTCCTTCATGGTCCATCCCCTGGCTAAGCGAAAACAAGTAAAATATGTCTAAATGTTTGGTATATGGATATGTACATAACTGCAAAGTTTCATTACATTTCTTTCAATATTTATAAAATTAATAAATATATTTCAGACTTTTGTCCAACCCTGTATAAATATAAAATCTAAATATCATCAACTAACTGATAAAAAAGTTTCTAAAATTTATAAGGCATTAGAGCATAAACTTATGAAAATAGTCCTTTTTGATCTAATTAGGTAAATTAATTAATAATATTTCATCTCAAAGAGGTAAAATATATTATACTAATCAGAAACTTTGTTACAATTCACCCTACGAAAGGCGGTGCTTAGGAAGGTGCAGTTTATAACTGTTTAATTTTAACAATGCAAGCGAGCAATGTGAAGAAAAGTAACAACATTACAATAGCACGGTGACATGTGCGTAAGTAATGATGGGGTTAGCACGTGAAGCAGAGGTGTCCCCTAGTATTTTATAAAAGGAGAAGACATCTACTATTACAATATCTTTATTTACCTAAATAATATAATATATTTTTATATTAAGAAAAAGTAAGTGAAATTTATATACGTTTACATAATTATCTAATTTGGATAAGTACTAATAATTGTTTTCAAAACAAATTTTTAACTTTCGTTATTCATGTGTTCGTGTTATTTCATTGATTTTTATACTCCTGTATCAAATATTTATTCTTTAATTGCAAATTGGCGTTTTGATTTCAAACAGCAATTATAATATATTATCATTTATACATTATATTAACGATAATATATTTATATATTATATTTGGGACGGACATTATATATAATTATGAGTAAAGTAGTTTTTTTTATCGTACTCCGTTGGCTTTACCTACCTAATTTATACCAACCCTTACATGTAATGTTTATTACTCATTAGGTTATGTAAACGACTCGCAGACTTCCAAGTGTTTTTAAGTGCTTTTGTTAGAATTATATTCCCCACCCCTTATAGTGTTAGTTCAAATGTCACTTTAGATGTACACAAAATATCGTTCAGGATATTTTACGAAATTTCAATAAATATTAATCGTGAAAAATAGATAATTTGATATGATAGATTACTGTAAAGTGTACTTTGTTTACATTTAAGAACTTTCCTTACAGTTTTTGGCTTCTTAGGAAAAACGTCCGGATTTTCAAACTCATTTACTGATGACACAAAAATATTGTTGGTGTTAAGATAAGTGCTCTCCTAACCATAAGTAATATGATTTTTTTTTTATTTTAGACTTTTTTAAAAACTATACCATTAAAATTCTTTTGAATAAGTATTTTGTTTCACCGGAAACTAATAAAATAAAGCAATGTTAATATTTGATAAATACATGAGATTTATTAAATTGTCTACCTTTTTATTAATTTGATAATATATCTGATAGTTGTGTTGATTGGTTCAAATCCTACTTCGTCATAGGATTAGGGATAAATCTGCCCCCCTCCTTGAGGTCATTCATTATTATCTCAAACTCAAAGCATATTTTATTTTGGGGAATATATCTGTAATTAAATATTACATAGGCAACTTACTCTACCTTTAATGTCAAACATATACATATCAAGAGAAAACTAATAAAACAACATAACTATACTCTATTTTTATTGTTACTATATTTATGATTGTTCTTTTCATATTGTCAACCCACAATTAGTTGTAGGCAGATGGTAGTCTGCAGATCGGTGTACATAGTTAGTTGTAGGCAGATGGTAGTCTACAGATCGGTGTACATAGTTTTCCTTACGTATGTTTTTCTAACACGGGGTTCACTTTACTTTGATGACCTACCAACAGACACGTACCATTCTTGTTATCACTCTTCACTGATAACCTATAACTATATCACCATTTCCCTATCACAGAACCAGATAGACCATTTCTACACTTGAACCATGACATTGATGTTATCACGTTTTTGATACAATGGCATGGACTCAGTGATAAAAACCAGCAAAATATTCTAATAAAAATAGGTAATTAACGAGATTTAACAATTCAATATGTTGTACATTCCAAAAATTAATACTGCATAACTTAGTATTTTTTAGGAAATATTAAATAGGGCTTTAGTATCTTTTATTAAAAAACTTAAAATAATATTTGTATTAATGCTATGAAAAAACAGTCATGAACCAATTTTTTAATCTTCAGATTTGGATGGTAGTTGGCTTCCTTTAGTTCATTTAAATAAAATAGCCTTCATATTCCAAACGGCTGTCATTGCAAAGATTTCAAAATTGCAGAATATAATATTTGTTCTAACTTTGGTTTTAAATATTTAAACTGTAAAATATCGTACGCAACTTCATACATGTTGTTAAAACTGTAAAAAAATATAAGTTTGACACAATCCAACAGCTGATATTTATGTGAGCAGCTGATAGACCAGTATTATGCAAGATTTTCTTTAAACATTTAAGTCCAATAATGTTGTATATTTATGGAGACAGGGAATTAAATGTTCAAAATTATACTTTGTGACAATTATATACTTAGCATAATAATTTACTTAAGTTTTACTATTTACTATTTTAATATACGAAATATATTTATTTAACTGTGAAACTACGTCGAAAAAGAAATAACAACAGTTTTAAAAAATAGTAGCAAAAATTGGGTTATTAAAAAATAGTCTTAGGGTAATTGAATTTATTTTGTCTTAGATATTCAACCTTTATGGAAACTAAAATGCATGAATTTAAGCCTGCGTCATAATATTAAAGAATAAAACATTGTTGATAAATCAATTTTGCAACAACAAAAATTGGCGTTTTAAACTACAGTATTTGAGCGTCCATAGATTAGCAACGGCTAATATTATGTTAATACTGTAATGCAAAGAACCAGAAAAGAAAAAAAAAAAAAAAAAATAGTGTTCTATAACAAAAAATTATGTTTTCCGCCATTTCGGGAATTGGCGGCTGTTTCAAAGATGTTTAAATGCATAATTTTATTAATGAGGGAAAATTATTAAAGTTCTCCATTTAAAGTATGTGAAGTTCTCCATTTAAAGGTTGTTGTATCTCTTCAGGGTTAAAAGTATGAGAAGTTCTCCATTTAAGGGGAGAAGGTCGCCAAAAACCTTAAAAATACAAGTTTTTGTTTTTTTACATATAAATATTCCTTGTTTTCTCCTGAAAACAATGATATATACCACTATTTACATATATTAAAGACAGATTTTATATATATTTTTTTGTAAAGTCCTACATTGAATTTGACTGAGGTAGAACAGAGCGATTCTACACAGTGTTTTGTTATAGTATACTGTAACATTGTTATAAATCACATATGTTATACTCTATGTACTTTTTTTATTCAGAACATCTGTGTTGTTGTTGTTGTTGGAGAATAATAACCTATAATAATAATACATCTGATCTGAGACCTAGTGCCACATTCAGAAACGGATGGGTTCTAGACTTCGTCGTCTCAAGGCTAAATCTAAAGGCATTGTACTAGAAGATGGAAAAGGCTTATCAGGAAAAGGTAGGCTAACTGATGCTCAAATTGATCTTTTACAGACCTACTATGGTTTAGCCATTAGGAGGAATGTGGATAATCTAAAAGGAATGAAAACATCTATATGGGCACTCTACTTTCACAAGATTTCAAGTGACGAAAACCCCCAACACGAACTTTGCCCAAAGGGAATTGATTCTTGGTGTAAATACCAAAAGGCAAAAGCAGCTGGGGAAGATTATGTTCATAAAAGCTCACTGCCAGTAGCAGTAATGCTCCACATAAAACAAATATTTAGAGACCTATCTAAAGATGAACTGTTACAAAAATGTCTTCATGGAAGGACACAAAATCCTAACGAAAGTCTAAATCATGCAATATGGTCAAGAATCCCAAAAAGGGTGTTTGTAGGCTACAATACACTGAAATGTGGAGTATTAGATGCAGTTATATAATTTAATGATGGTGCAATTGCCAAATTACAAGTTTTTGAGAAAATGGGGGTAGAAGCAGGAAAAAACACTTTCAAAGGACTGCGTAAAATTGATGTCATCCGGCTAAAAAAAGCTGAAAAAGCTTCCCAAGAAGTCACCAAAGAAGCCAGAGTAAAGAAAAGACAAGTAAAAAGGAAAAAAGAAGACCAGGATCAAGAGGCAGAGCCTCAATATGGTGCTGGAGATTTTTAAAAGTAAGTTTGATGTTATTGTTTTTCTTTCGGAGAGATTTTCCGAAACTTCTTATTTTGAGTGTTTATGTACCTGTATTTCAAGTTTGGAGTAAGATGAAGACTTAACATTTTTTATGAATGTTTATTATATGTATGGGAACCTGTGTACCCAAAATAAATAAATTTGGTTAACAGAAAATAGTTTTAAAAAAATATTGTATACTATTATAAGTTAACTTTTTTTAAAAAAATATTTATTTATTTTTTAATTTTTTATTTTTTTGTATTTTGTTTTGAAAGTGGGCCCAAAGTTACTTCTATGTGTCCTTAGCAAGTTTAAAAAAAATCATCCCAATAGGCCTAGTAGTTTTTGGTCAGCAGGTACATGAATAGTGTATTGTTTCCCATTTAAACGCATGTTAAACCGTGTAGAGGCCTTCTCCCCTTAAAGGTTGTTGTATCTCTTCAGTGTTAAAAGTATGAGAAGTTCTCCATTTAAAGGTTGTTGTATCTCTTCAGGGTTAAAAGTATGAGAATTTCTCCATTTAATACTAGTACGTTTAGTACTACATTTAGTACTACAGTACGTGTATGTGTGGGTGGGTGGGTCAGTACTACAGTACGTGTATGGGTGGGTGGGCGGGTGGGTTTCAGTACTACAGTACGTGTATGGGTGGACGGGTGTTGTATCTCTTCATGGTTAAAACTATGAGAAGATCTCCATTTAAAGGTTGTTGTATCTCTTCAGGGTTAAAAGTATGAGAAGTTCTCCATTTAAAGGTTGTTGTATCTCTTCAGGGTTAAAAGTATGAGAAGTTCTCCATTTAAAGGTTGTTGTATCTCTTCAGGGTTAAAAGTATGAGAAGTTCTCCATTTAAAGGTTGTTGTATCTCTTCAGGCTTAAAAGATACAAAATGTGGCACATCCTATACTGACTGGATCTGATTGTCCATGTGAAGATTTAAAAATTTGACAGATAAAATTAGGCGGAAAAACAAGGAGCTGCTTGTGGTGCGAAGGTCTTCTAATTTTGATTTTGCTGTGCTAAGTTTTTTTTTCACAAGTAATTGTTTACTAGTAAAATGAAATGAGATATGACACTAGACGATTAACGGATATGTATCATTTTAATAATTTATTTTACGTATACAAATACTGAAATGTTATATAATTTTTTAACACAATTATTTATAAATACTAATTAAGCCAGTAATCATACTTTTATTACATTTCTCACTGAAAAATAACTTCTTTGTTGTCACCAGTAGTGCAGTGCTGTAACCCAGGTACTTGGGGATTAAGTGTTGTGAATATAGTAGGTGGTAGGTACTGCTGTCGCTTCTCTAATACTGACATGGCGTCCACTGAGTGGTTTTCATCAATGTGGAACTACTGGGGTGTCCTTGTCGGGTGCTAGGTTCTAGAGAACCATGTTCCAAGCTTCTACGTGGTTCGGATTCAATGTAAAACTTTAGTTACCATGGCTATTGAGTTAATAGATATATGGCTGACTGTACGGAACGTTTGAAATTAGTAATTAACGATGACTACAATCTTTTTCTACAACGATTTATCACACTCATTCACCCCTAGTATTAACCTTATATTAACTCGACATGGCGTCCGCTCAGTGGTTGCCATCGAGGTGAGCACTACTAGAGAAGTCGGGTGTGTGTTTGTGTTGGATGGTATCAGGGTACAGAAGTTGTTTAGGGAAGAGAACTGAGCGTCAGGCTTGTCAGTTAACTGAAAAGCAGACTAACTCTACGTGATTCGGATTCCACGTAGGTTCCTTAATCACCCTGGCTACTGGACTAGTAATAAATATCCCTTTCTGCAGACCATATTTAGAAACAATGACTACAATCGTACATCTACACTCATCACAATATCACACTCATCCGCCCCTCATATTCACCCATATCTTGACGATCGGGCCATCGTTACTAATGAGTAATGATGATTAACCCGTACCTCGACGTTCGACGTCTTAGTAATGAATACATTATAAAGAATTGTATTAATACAGTAATTACTGGAAATTATAAAATAATCTAAGGGTTATATGAAATATATTAATTAATTAAATAATTAATATAGTATCTGCTGAGGTATTTATATAATTTGACTCTTTAGCACATTATGAAAGTAATTTTATAATAATTATAGTTCGCATTATTCATTATTTTACAAATTCTACTGCAACAATAAAAGCTCAGTACCAAAATAACAATATATACTTTTATTCTTTAACTTTTGGATTTTCGGGTGCACAATATAGGCTACGTTTTAGTAGTAGTTTGCTGCAGATATAAAGAAGTTTGTAGAAAGAGGTGCTTCTATATAACTGCATGTACACTCTTTGTTAACTTCCATGGATACACGCGGAAGTTATGCTGTTTTCCTTCACTCCATAACAGCTGTTGGAAGGCAATCCTCTGTATGTACTGTATTCAAATATTGTACATTTGTGGTAAGATACACTGTTATTAAGAATACAAATTTTAGATTCCAATCAAGGAATATATTGAATATCCAGAAAACATTTTATAAAGATAAAACATGAATCGGACTATTGATTATTTGTAAATCCGCGTAATAAAGACAGACAAAAACTACATTTATAGTCAAAAAATGAATGTAATAGATCTGTACTCTATCAAGAGAAGGAACAAAGGGACTCCTACCACCACTGCGATTGTCATTGCTCCTGAAGACTTTGTACTATAAATAAAAATAAAAACAATAAAATACTTTAAAAAAATACAAAATACATTGTATAACTAAATAAAATCGTAACATATACAGAACATTGTCCAAACATGAGTGACCGCCACAGTAATGTGAGTACTCGCTGCTACTTACCAATTCTGACAACGATAGTTCAGTCGCTCATACTTTTTTTCTATTTTAAGGAAAACGGGTATATCAGTTTCGTTATATGGTGTTACTGTAAAATTTTTATGTGTATAGTGACCAAAATATTTTTCACCCATTTTTGTAAAATCTATACTTTCTCATTAATGAAATAATTAACTAAATGATAAATTATACTTTCTCTTACGTTTAATTTTGGCAGAATCAGTCGAGTTCATAAAAGTATAAAAAAAACAAAAACTCGTCAATTTAATGACGATGGTGTTGTGCTATATTTGACATAGACTGTAACTAGTAGCATTAGACATAGACATTAGTACTTAAACTGTAGCAAATGAATACCAGCTGTTTATATGAAGCCAAAATAGCTTCATTTTTCAATACAACACTAAAATAATATATAAACTCCCATTTACCCGTTTATGCAATAAAATACCCTTTATTATCGAGAAATAACTTAAACATACTGAAAAACTTAAACAAGAATAACTTAAATAGTCCAACATGCATTTTCATAAACATCTTGTGCTCGCATGTTCGGAAGTGGGTTCACATCATCACTTGTCAAACTTGGAATATTAAAACAACATTTTTTGGAATATTAAGTACAAACATAAACATAAAGCGCGTAGTAAATAAGTAAGTCAACCGTAGGTCTTCGTGTTTTATGTTTACTGTTATTTTCAATTTTGATAACTGCTCTGATGATGTCAACCTATTGACGAAACATGTAAGCACAAAGGTTTTAAGAACATATATTATGGACTATTTGATTAAGTTTAAGGCCTCTTTTAGTCAAAATGCAGTCCAGGAGCATAAAATTAATGTTAATTTAACTAATATTATAATTATTGAAGGTAACAACACTTGCCTTGGTTGCTGCGTTCACATGTTTCTTCTGTGAGGGCATCCCTGCACCGTACATCTTCCCAAGTGAGTCCGTCTTGCCTATATTCACTGTCAGCCGCTTCAGTTCATCCGAGTCAGACGAACTTCCAGAGGTACGACAAGACCCTCCTATAGGGAATGCCACTACACATGATCATTTTGTATTGGGCCCTTTCAACTTCTCGGCGTTTGGTGTTAAATTAGATGCCTCACATAAGGTTAAAAGACACGTTCCAATGACGTCATACTCTCTTCAAATCGAAGAAAGTCTGATAGTTTCTACTCAAAACTACACGGATGATGAACTAGAATCATCTTCAGTATCTACATTGGCCCCACTAAGTTGATATAATGTATGTTGTTACTAAAAATAAATTGTTTGCTATGTTTAACTATTTATTTCTTACCTCCTTACAACAACACATGAACGTTTCAGTGGCTAATTTCAACCATGGACATTGAATGACACAATAAGAAGTTATCAGAGTATTTTTTAATCCTTTAGCTCTTTTCTCGCCTTATCTGTATGTGCCACTATACTTTTGTTATATTCTCCACTAAACCATTTCCCTTAAAATAAATATTTTTTTTGCACTTGTCGTCTTCTCTCTCACTATGACAGACACCTACGAAACACGACAGACGATGCATTCAGTTGATGCAATTAATTAGTTAAATTAATTGCATCAACTGAATGCATCGTTAAATTAGTTGAAACATACTAGTTTAACTAATTTTCTGTAGAGTACCTTTATATTTTTCATCCATACGGCCATATATTTATTAATATTATCGTAAAATCAATTATCTGATGTTAGAAAATAATCTTTTAGCTTATCAGCTTGTTTGTATACTGATTTTGAGTATCCCGTTCGTGATTAACTTTACAGATACAGAGCTGGTGCTGTACAACTAATGACCAGAGATACGAACCGTTAGACTTAAGGAACCCCTCACTTCAACCAAGATATTGTTGTCAGCCTCAAAACTAGAAATTCATTTTAGCTACTTATTTAAAAAATAAATGAACATCATTCATGGATCATTAAGAGATGTAATTGTTGGATGTATCTGTTGTTTTGATAGTAAGTAACTTCTAATTGAATAGTTTTTACAACACTTTTTGATATCAATTTCTATGTTTTATTTACTCTTTAGAGTGGTGGTAATATAAACGAAGATATGTACTGTACTGTCTCATAAATACAATTGATTTTTTCCAAGAAGACTCTCAGGGACACTACATTTACAATAGTTTATTTTTGAAGAAAAAAAAACAAAAAAAAAAAAACAATCTGAATGTAGGTTAAGTTACTATCGGCTGGTATAGTGTTAAATTATGTTCGGTTATGTTACATCTGTGTTGATATACTTTATGTACTGTAGGATACCGTTCGATTGCTAGAGAAGCCTAAGTCCCCAAGAACTGATTCTAAACTTAAAAATGTTTTTCATTGCCCAATATTTTTAGGCAATGAATATAGGTGGAAAAAACGGATACGCTTTCAAAACTTTTAAATGGCTTCGATTGTAAAAGTTAAATATTGTACATCATGGCTACAAAGAACCTACTTTTTGACACTATTAGCGACATTTCATCTTTTCAGGGGGACATCCTGTGAGATGTTGAACGAAAATCATCATTGTAAGCCTAGGTCGAGTTTGATGTAAAATGAAAAGTATATTCAAGAGAAATTAACTGCCGCTAATCGGACTTCGAACGAATATACTTCGAAGTTCTATACTTCCAGAGTAGCGGTACTTTGCATCTTTGAGCATTACATCAAAAAGTATTGTTTTTACCTCAGATAGTTAAATTTTTGGAATAGTTCCAAAAAAGTGTTCCATGGTGTAATTTTTTATCAGAATAATTTACTTTACACCGTGAAATCACAGAGAAATAGTTTTGATCAAATTAGTTACTCTGAAATTCAATTGACCACTACCCTAGAAAGTATAAACCTTTCGAAGTCCAATTTGCGCAAATTAATTTCTCCTGAATAGTTCTTTCATTTGATATCAAACTCGAAATAGGATTACATTGATGTTATTTGTTCAAATCCTCCTGGGCCGCCCCCCTGAAAAGATGAAATCTCTCTAATGGCGTCAAAAAGTACATAGGTTCTATGTAACCATGATAATGTTTTACACTCTTTTACAAGTGAAATCAAACAACAGTTGTGAAAGCGTTTCCATCAATACACCTTATAGAATGCAAACACATATTTAAGAATAGGTAGCATTAGCATACTTATATTTGAAATAATATTAAGGAAATACAATTAAAATGAATATAAAATATTAATAAAATAAATAAATTACAAACAAAATAAATTTTAATTGTAATCTATCATTCATAGAAGAAATAGTTATCTTGACCTCGTTGAAGATATCATTGTTGTAAGTGCTTAAATAAAATATATAAGTGTTTAAATGTTAATCTATTTGTATTTGCTATACTTTTTTATTTACATTAAAATAAATATTCAAATAACTAATCACCCCTGACATATATATTCACTATACCATTAGTATCGTACAGTATTTTTATTTATTCCACATTTCAACAACTATAATTTCATTACTTAACATTACACTTGCCAACAAAGTATTTGACTAAGGTATAATTGTAGTTTTATTTATTTTACTGTACTACTGATATGACGCTTTTTCATTCAGAGTTTGTCAGATATTCAAAACTTACCAAAGAGTTTATGTCGGGGGTTTGAAAGATCTGTGAACAATCCTCTTAGTGGAGGCAACGACTGAACTGGTACTTATAAACGTTATGTCGGAGTATGATCCAAATTATTACGGCATTAAAAATTATTTATGTTCTTTAAGCCATTGATTTATTTTAGTGGTATTCTGTAGAGTCCTTTACATGAAGGTGGGTTCTATAGGACTGTTTGTCATAACAATAATAGATTTGTTCACAGATTTTCTCTTTTTCATCACTCAATCAAAGAGATTATTAATTACTATAATGTACGGAAATAGAATTTAAATACTTTACTATAACTAACGTTGCCAACAAAAAGGGAAAAAGGAAAGTCTGAGAAAAAGTATATGTTTAAACAGTATTTAGGATTTTATTTGCAGTGGAAATATTTTGACAACAGTTTTAAGGAGAAAAGAGACAGTAGAATTTTTGAAGAGGACTCAATTTGAGCCAATGAAAGAACACTTAAAGACATTCTCAAGGTTTCTTGGCAGCTTCTTGGAGGTCTTCTACGCTGGGAGGAAGACTACGCTGGTACTCAAGGGCCTTGGCGATGGGCTCGGGGAGAGCAGGGGGGACGGGCAGATGGTCGCCCTGTAATAGAACCATGCCATTAGAACCATAAAATACGTTTTTTGTTTTATTTCCAATAGACTTTGCAGACTTTGCACGTATCATAGCATCAACGATGTTTACTGCAGCAGTTTCTTGAAAAATAAATGTAAAACACTCGAAGGACAAGGAAATATTGAAATAAATATTGATTATTCTTTATGAAGTTTACATGAATCATTAAAATATTACTTTAAAGCCGTTAAAAGTAATACTTGACAAATAGAGTTAAAATGTCAATAGTTATAATATTACTATCAAAAATAGTACTATAGTTAAAGTGCATTCATTTTAGATTACTTGAAAATTATTTTAACATGTTGGTTTTCCCAATTTTAGACAGATGAATTAGTTGTATTACAAGAATTATTTTTTCTTCAAAAACTGTACTGGATACGTTTATATTTATTGGTTATTGGCATAACACCATTACCAATGTATACTTTACATGTTCAAGTATTTATAACACTTAAGCAAATATTATATATATGCGAAAACAATTTAGAAGTGGTTGTAGTGTTAAAAAAATTCACTGAACTAAAAACTCCTTTCTATATAGGTATAGTAATTCATTTCAGTTTGAAGGTAACTGACATATGGTAAAGATTAACATATGTTACAACCTACTGTGCACACAAATTGAATTAATGCAATTTGATAGAATATGCAATACCCTGATTATGACATTTTCTATTCATAAAATTTATTGAATATTTTTAATCCCTTTATTTTCTATACTGAAGTATATTCTGATAGCAAATTACAAATGTTCGAATACTCCACAATATTAAGAATTGCTTGAAATGTACAAAATGGAAGTGTTTCTTGTACCTGAACTTGGAATCCGTTTTCATCAGCAATGTATGTAGTGATGATGGGGAGGCCCTCGGGAGAGTAATAGGTGTAGCTGCCCTGGATCACCTGCACTTCGTCAGGAGTGCCGGCGTTCTTCAGGAACCCAGAGGACTCTACGATGATTCCATGGTCGGTCTCGTAGCTGTCAATAAAGATTAGCAAATGTAATGTTATTATACTTCAATAAACAATGGTAGATTAATATTATCATTTTAGGTTCTCCATACATCAGGAAAAAGTTTAATATATATATTAAGGTTAATTATTACGCCTTACGTCTTCAAGCAAGATGTTATTAAAATCAGCTACTCATAAAAAAGGAAATAATGCAAGGACGTTTAATATATTTTTATTTAAGTATGAAATTCCGAATGAACTAACTATGTTTCCTAAAATAACATACGTTTAATTATTTTTAATTCGGGTTATTAATTATTTAAAGTAATAATAAAGAGATATTGAGGAAATCACATAAATATATTTTAAATAAAATTATTTTTTTAATACCATTTTATTAATTCTTTAAAGTGACTCTAACTACTTATAGCCTTACCTGGAGGTGAAGCTACCGTCGAAGTTGTCATCCTGGACCTGTTTAACGATGGCGTGGAAAGGTTCTGAGGAGTACTGTCCTGGGGCGGCCGCCTTGACGACAGGAGCTGGAGCAGCAACAGGGGCGGCAGCTGCCTTAAGTATGGGAGTAGGGACGGGTTGTGGGACCTTGTAGACAGCCTTCTTGAGTGGAGCTACAGGCTGGACTCCTGGGTAGAAGGAAGCAGCCCCTGGGTAGAAAGCCTATGAGAAAAGTAAAGAATAAATAAAATATAATGTTTTTAGCAATTTTTATTAATTACTAAAATTATAATAGTTGTGTCGAGTATTAGGAAATGCTCATCAACGTACAACCATTGGTATGATTAATAAATAATTATGCTCAGATGTGAGATGCTACATAATTTTTGTTGGTATTCTAACGCAAATATGAATAAGTCTAATACTTAGTTATCTCCCCTAAACAACATTCGACAACTGACTACAACCCAACATGGACAACTCAGTAATTATTGTGAAATAACATCCTTCCATTTAAATAACTTTTTGAATATAAATGAGTCCATACGATTGTTTTGAGTTATAAGTTGGTACATACGATTGATACAACAGTTAAAGTGAAATACATATTTGAATGTTTCTTTTACACGCTATTCAAACTCAATCGCCAAGATAATAACCAAACAGTATTTAATTGATTTGTATTAATAATTTTCTTGGATAGTATTCAACATGTCTATAAATTTACGTGAGTACAGATTTAATTTGATAGAGTTTTCTATAAAAAATATAAGTATGGGCTTGTAAATGTGATACGAGACAGTATTGTAATATTTGGGCTTGTACATGTGGTACGAGACCATATTGTGATATTTGGGCTTGTATATGTGGTACGAGACCATATTGTACGTTTTATATTGAAATATTCACGCACATTTACATACAACCAATTATTATAAATCCTACGTAAATACAGATTGTCAAAATATAAATCATTCATAATAGTAAGAAACTTTTCTCCTATTTTACATTCAAATAAATGTTTAATTTGTTCGTTTCATAACATATTTTTAATCGCTATGTGTTACAGTTTACACATTTACAATCAGTGTTCATGATAATTTGAAATAACTTTCCATCTATAACTAGTAGTTTTTAATCAATAGCTGATTTAATTCTGAATAAAACAATTAATTTTGTTAATTAATTTACTAAAACAGTTCTTTTTAAAATAATTATTGACCCGTAACTTTATTTGTAATGTTAATCTAGTAGGGGAATTTAGTTTGTATAGTCCTTTCCAATGTGCCAGTAATTGTAATATGCAATCTATTTATATTATATAGAAATTTAGATAGTTTGATTACAAATTTAAATAAAACGTATATAGTTTGTTATATGGAAATACCAAATATACATATTTCATAATTACCTGAGGAGCTCCAGGGTAGTAGGCAAGGCGCTGGCTGGGGTAGGCACCTTCGTAGTAGGAGGGAGTGAAGGTATACGGTACACGGGCACCAAACTGGCGGGCGAGGAAAGGTGCAGCCGCGACTCCAGGGGCGGTGAACTGGCGTGCCTCCTTGGCCTTGGGCTCTTTAGCCTCCTGAGGAGCGCAAAAGGCACCAGCAACCAGCAGAACAAGACCCTGGGGATAAAAGTGTATGGAGACATGGTTTGGAAAAAATAGTACTCTTAATATGATTCTATACAACTAGGCTGACTGTTTATAACAATAAATACTTTTACGGTAGTATATTGTAAAAATGTAATGCTTTGGATTTAAATCTCGATGTTTAATCTCATTATGTGTATTTTTAGAAGGAAGCATATTTTTGATGATAAAATGGCTAAAATGGGATAAAATGATTGATGGCTAAAGAATCCTTCTAATTTTTTATTTTTATAAAGTGGTATAGTTGAGTTTCATTTTAAAAAGTTTGTATACTAACCGTTTCTAATATTTATTTCTAATATTAATTTAAGACCACTTTTTTAAATTTATTCTTTTTCAATAATTTTATTTAATTTCATACAATGGAAAATGACAGCAAAGTCGAAACATGTTGCGATATAATTTAATTAAAAATGCTTTAGATGGTACTTAGTTTATAAATAATGAATCAAAATAATACGTAAATAACCCTCATGATATGTGTTATTGCTAATTTATTCAATTTGCGAATGGACTTACTCAAATAGAAAATATTTCTTCTATCGCTACGTGTATTGTATTACATGTTTATAATCATTTTTTGAAAATATATATCCATTACTATTATGGATATTATGTATGGGATAATGCATTTACGTGTATTATTATAATTTTTCTAGATAAATAGTTACAAAACAAAACAACTTCTCTTAGTAGGTGAAAATCATAAATTTATAATGGTAATTTGTTTTGTGGTTTTTCCAAATTTTCAATTGTTTTTTACTCTTATACATATGGTGTTTATAAACATGTTCGTCTCGGTACTGGAAATCTATAAATAATACTAAATAATTGTTATTGAATAATAAGTAAATAATATTACAATGTAGAACAACCCTGTTGCTTGAATTTCATGAGAAATTACAGTTACGTTTGTTTGTACTTTTGTCAAATTATTGGAAATAAAACTCATTTAAAGTAACAATACAATAATGTTATAAATATTATGAATATACAATTTATCGTCAATTAATTATTTATTTTATATACAAATTATATATCAATGTTCAATGTATTAATTTGAAAAAAAATGAATTTGAATGATTTTATTTTCAAGATAAGTTCTTTTGGAAACCTTAAGTATGATACATACTGAAGTAAAATTATTAGAATAAATATAACAAGTTAAAAATTAATGTTTTTTACGAGTCTAAAATTTTATATTTCAAAGTTAATTTTAAAACTAATTACGGAAGAAACTTTAAAAATTTCCCCAGCAGATCCGTATACTTACGAAAGCCCTCATGTTGTGATCTGTCGGGGGTGAAGCGGCAGAGTGGTGAGTGCTGAACTTGACCGTACATATATACCGGGAGCTGGTCGTCTGTCACACATCCAGAACTTGTCTTCCTAAGGTCAGGTTATTTACGGGCTGATGAATAGGTCAGGTAGCATCCCGAACCCGACTGGAGTCATTGGTTGAAAAAACTAGCCAAAAATGACACAGAGAACCAGCGTTACATCAGAAAAAGAATTGCATTTCTATGCAATTTTGAGATCAGCCGTATATGAACATTTGTTGACAAATTTTAAATATTTGGGGCTCAAATTTGATTTTTTTCTCAAAAATTATTTTGTAAATTGCAAAATTAAAAATATTTGTTACTAAATGAAAATGAAATGAAATGAACTATCAGGTTAAGTGGGAGAAGGGACTTTTTAGTCCCAACTTCGCCTAGTTAAAATAAATACGTATTTCATTTCAAAATATTTGACTCTGTTATTGCAGTGAATTCTAATGAAGATATTACCTCAAATCTATATATGTGGAGCAAACATTCCAACCGTGCTTTCTCCATCAGATGTAATTTTCCAGGAAGTACAAAAAATGTGTAACTAAAGAATAAACTTGTTCAAAGGCTTCTAATATATTTTAAATTGATGTTATAGGTAAGAATGATAAATTCCAACATTTTATATGATATACTAGTTACTAGCAGAAAAATGAAATTTAAATTCGGAGAGAACATGTTTTGAATTAATTAAGAGGAAAAATCACGTTTTGATTGTTGACAAAATGGATAAAGCAAGTTTTGAACGGAATATTCAAATAAACAAATTTCTGGGTAGAATTAGTATTCATTTTAATTTGTAAACTACAAAAATTATTACATGAACAGCAAGAATTGAAATTAATGGTCAAGAAACCTTTAAACTTATATCTTCATCTAAACAGTCTCATATTTCTTCTGTTTCTTCATTACCGGCAGGCAAATCATGAATTATGTGTTTGTACCACTTAAAATGATCGCCAGGTAGGTTCTCACACTCTTCTACGAACAATAATTTTAACAGTTTTTCCACATCTTTTTTCTTCTCCGCTGAAAATATTATGACTAAGTGGAAGAGATTCGAAAACAACACTTTTAACAGCGGCGACAGTGATTCTTTTTTTTCTGTCCCCCCCTCTTCTTTTGTCGTCAATAAGTTGACCGGCATAAGACTTCTAACAATACTGGCCAACCTAGTCCGCTCTAATTTAGTTATCGATACAAAGTTCTTTTTACAAACAGGAATTCTTTTACCACTACTATTACTTACAAGTAGAGTAGGCTTGCTGTAATCCTGCAGATTGTGATTTGTTTTTGTTTGGGTCGTTAGGCCCACGTCGAGAAACATTATTTTTAAACAGTAATGACGCAATTATAGAATCGTGCTTTAATTTGTCTGTTACTGAATAAATTAAGGACTGAGTTGCTGACTGTGCCTACAGCATTGGCTGCAATACCGTTCTCCGTCTCGAAACTGGAAGGCCATATTTACAATTGTATTTAACATTATTAGCAAGTGTGTTTTTAAAACGTATACCAATAAGGACTTGCTAACATCAGCACATTGAAATGTTTTGGTTGAATGTTTGCATGTCACATAAACATTACTACCTGAAGGGGCAGCATACCTTTTTATCTTATCTTCTTTCCTCTTGCATCCTGTTTTATTCCTTTTACGATATCCGGAATTTCCCGCACTCGCTAAAACTCCATCTAATACTTCATCCATTAGGAACAATGAATTATTATAATTTAAAATAACTCATAAACACACCGATGTCCACTAAAAAAATCACCATAACATCAAAGGCAGTATTATAATAACAGCAGAAGCGTACAGTCACATCACCAGAAGGAGCACTCTGATTGGCTTGCTGTTTACTCTTCGAGGAAACACGTTTTGATGGGATTGAATCGTAAATTTTTAACATTGCTTTATAATGGGAATAGATTTCTTTTGCTTGAAAATAATATATAAGAGTGAACATCCCTACCGCACTTCAAAATGCACTTTGACTTGCAGTACAGGGCGACCTCCAATATATGTATAGAGGCAGGGTAGGGTCAATAATCTAAGCTCCCTAAACGCTTCTCGACACGACTCTCTGACGTTTAATTTTAAAATAGTTCTGACAGCTTTTTTTTGAAGTCTAAATACCCTTTCCAGCTTGTATTTAGAACAACTACCCCAAAGTCTTATACCATAGGCTAAGTGGGTATGGATCAAGCCATAATATGCAAGTTTTAAGACTTCCAGGGAGCAGAATTGTGCCAGGTTGCGCAGAGCAAAAATGCCCGAGTTAACTCTAGTACACACACTGTCAATGTGAACGTCCCAAGTCAACCCTTTGTCAAGGTGTATTCCAAGGAACTTTGTGGACTCTGTTTCCTCTAAGAGTACATCATACACCATTACTGTAATTTGATTCTGTTCAAAGTGTTGAGACTGACAAAATTTTATGAAATTTGACTTAGTCCAATAGGTGTAGTCTAACATACAGTTCATAGAGGTATAAATATCTCAATATTTTATATTTTTGGAGAGAACAAGGTTTGAATGTTTGCTTCACAAACACTATATATAAAAGAAAAAAAAATCGCATTTAAGTTAATTTTTAACTCATACTTTTTATATTAAAATATGAAACGGTAAAAAAAAACTTTGGAATTTCCTTTAATTATTACAGATTTTTAATTGGGAATAAATTCAATGTTTTACCCAGTTCAGTGTCAGTTGCTCTATATCTAACTTTGCGAGACTTTTGGGACCCTTACGCGTTTAAAATAACGTAATATTAAATGAAATGAAAAATGTCTTTATTTGTGTGGCGAAATTAAGTTGAAGAGGTAAAAAACTAAAGGTTGCATTCGATGTAATAACAAATTAAAAATTAAGAAAGGGCAAGTTAAAGGCTTGTACACTTTATAAATCACAATTTACACAAAAAATTAGCTACCACAAATTATTTAATCCAGAATGAAGGTAAATCATAATTAAACGAAAGAAACTATTTGCTATACATTTATTTACTCAGAGTATTTTACAAATATACATTCTGTCTTTGAGAATTCATATTGGCTTATGATTATGGCGTCGTTACTTATGATCTCCGACAGCCTATTGTTGGTTCTCCGGCTGTGGGGGCTGGCTCAGGATGTAGGCAATACTCTTAGCGATGAGGGGTGGCAGCTCGGGGACGGCGGAGGCCACGGGCAGGTGTTCTCCCTGAGCCACGAAGCCGTTCTCGTCAGCCGTGTAGTAGGTGGTGAGGACCCTGCCATCGGGGGAGGTGTAGGAGTAGCTGCCTTGGATTGCCTGGCCAATCTCGTTAGGACTGAGTTGCCTGACTTTGCCTACAGCGTTGGCTGTGATACCGTTCTCCGTCTCGAAACTAGAAATAAAGTATATTTATTCAAGGACAGTTGTTATTGATAAAAATCACTATTAACTCGGAATTGGAAGGCCATGTTTAAAATTTTATTTAACATTATTAGCAAGTGTGTTTTCAAAATGTACACCAATAGGACTTGACTTAATTAACCTTGTCGTACAGTTTGTTTCTGAAGTATCAATAACAAATACTTTATTAATCTATCACAAAATATTAGTATATATTGTCAACTTATTTAGGCAATTTAAAAGAGATATAGAGAAGAGGTAATAGCTCGATAAGGTTTGATAATATTGGAAGTACGTTAATTTATTATCAAATGAATGAATGAATTAAAATAACAATAACTCATGCTATATAGTCATAAAATAGCAATAAATCATGCTATATAGTCCTAAAATAACAATAACTCATGCTATATAGTCATAAAATAACAATAACTCATGCTATATAGTCCTAAAATAACAATAACTCATGCTATATAGTCCTAAAATAACAATAACTCATGCTATATAGTCCTAAAATAAAATGAATTCTAAAGTGCACAATAATGAAAATTCTTTGGTCCAAATTTGAAAACGTCATACTATTTTATTAAGTTTTTGTATAAATATTTTGATCATAGTCAAATGGCTGTAAACGTAAGTGTAACATTTGTTTTGGTATAATGGACTAAAACATATCATATTTTCCGGTTTACAAACTTAATTAGGGCGTTACATATCTATCAAGTAGTTTTTATTGAAGTTTTAGTAATAAAAAGGGCTTTCTTCATTGATTGTTTAAATTATTTCAAACATCTCTTATTGTAAACCCGTCATTTTCAGGATCATGATTTAGTGGAACAATTTTACTTATTTAACTTACCTGTATTGGAAGTTTCCATCAAAGTTGTTGTCAAGGTTACTTCTCAGGATGGCCCACTGGGGTTCCTGCCTCTCTTGGACTTTGTACTTGGGGGCCGCTGGAAGGTTGCTGTACACCTCTGGCACCCTGTAGGTTGGACTGAAGGGTTGTTGAGCGTATGGGTAAGCTGCGACCTTGTTTCGTTCAACCTATCAACATATTAAAAACACCATGAAGATATATTATCGTTAGCTAATCATAATAAAACAATGTTAGTATCAAAATTCAAGATACGGTTGATAATTTTTATTCGACTAATTCACAAAACTTGATTAAAATAATAAACTACAGATTGAATTAGTATATATTAATAGTTTTTTACATAATAATTAGTGGAATTCGTTCCAACTTACTTTATTACTCCAAAGTTATTATTATTATTATTATTTATACTCCAAAGTATTATTGCACAAATTGATAGAAAACCAGTAACAATCATAAAACTGTATGTAAAATACATTTTTAAATGCATTAAGTTATTAATTTTTATCAATCTCCAAGCACTTTTATTAATATACATATTAAATCAATATATTTTTAATAATTTAGTTTGTTAGATAATTATACTAAATGACCGGTTTATAATAAAACTAAGTTAATTACATTTTATTTTATTCTTAACGTTAAACATTTGTTTATATATATTTTAACATATCATATGTTTAATAATGTGAAACTATGAATAAAATATTAATAGTAAAGTACAAACACAATGCTGATTTTTTAATAATTCAGCATTAAAACATTAATTCAGCATTCAATTTAGTAAACTATTTAAACGGTATTAAATTCTATGAAGATATTTTAAGTTGGTATTGCGTAGTAACTGACTAGGTCACCTGCTTGCTGGTAGTTACTGTACATAGTACTGAGTGTATGCAGTAATACGTATTCTTAGAGTTTCTCTTTATGATTTGAAAAAATAAATGCTATCACAATCATCGGTCTTTTAAGTAAGTTTGATATATTGAAGTCCTTACTAGTGTATTTTTATTGGAAATAATTATATTTTATATAAAATATATTAATATATTACATTATTATAATATATTATTATTTTTAGTAAACTATACTAATATTCTTCATAAACATACTTATTATGAGTTTTGGAAAACTTTTTATATAAGAAAACATCCTGAAGTAATATTTGAGTTTCTCAAGGTTGCTTAAAATAGTTTTTTAAATTAGTTTTCTCTGTTTAGTACTTTAATGTGTATTTTGTTAAGATATAAGCCAACAAATCTTGTTTTAGCCACCTAAATAGTCTTACCCGATATTGGGTGGGGGTATAAGCTGGCTGTGACAAAGAGGCAGCAGCATCAGCCGCCTCAGCTTCAGTGTCTTGTACCTTTACATCTCTGGGGAGGGCGCAAGATACCACTACCCCAAACAGTGCTACCACGTAGATCTGCACAAGGGTACATTATGAATGCTGACGTATCGTTATAAATAAATAAATATATTATTGTAAACCTATCGTACCAAGGGTGAACATAGAACTAAACATTCCCTTCTTACTATTAACGTTTACAATAACTACTACATAAACATTTTTTTTTTAATTTCATTTGTAATGTTATTATCTCATATAACATCTAACTAATTAACAATGTTGTAAATAAGTTGTCATTAGAGCAATTGCATCAGTGATGTGAAGTTAATTTTTTTATAATACCTTTTATCAGAGTTTTTTTGTCCACGTAGCCTTTCTACAAATATGACCATTAATAAACTTCTAGTAAAACAAACCATTATTCTGAAAAAGGCCATTCTTTAAAAATAAACTTTAAAATGTTTACCCTTTATTAAATTATTATTATATATGTATATAAATGTGTTGAAGTAGTTAAATTATATAACATTTGTGAAATAATAAAATATATATAATTATTTGCATATAATTACATGCAATGTCTGAGATGTCTTTGCATTTACTGCTCAACCAGTTACCACTTTCCTCTTATTTTTTCATAACTCACCGTTTCCCATCCCCTTTATTTTTATTCCTCAATCTCAACACTTTTCTCAAATTATAATAATTATGGGTTTCAAAACTTTTAGTAAATGTTGAAGCTAACTATATAATAAAGAAAAATAAATATAACGTACCTAAATTTAATGACCAAGCAATATTTTTATATACGAATTGTATTGTGTAGAACGTACACAATACATATTTAAACTGAAATTAATATTTATTTATAAAACTATAGTCAATCCTGTTCCGGAAAATATCTAGATCGTGGTATGTTATTACTAACCTTCAACAGGTCGTTGTTTAAAAGATATTAATATTTAACGGTATTACTTGATATTAGTTATTATTGTTTTTTTTATCTTATTGGCTGATCGTAAAAAAGTTATAAAAATTCTATATCAACTGTAAGTTTATAGATATTGTATATTGATGAAATTCAAGTTGTGAATCTGTGTACAAAGAAATCTTATATTTGATTAAAACATTCTTCTTAAAGAGTATTGGAGGTCTTTACGCTAAATTATGTGAGTAAATTCTGATCTTACAATTATCTGAAACTGAATATAAACGTAAAACCTATAAAACAAATATTAATTAATTAGACCTTAGGCATAAACACTTTTTAACAGCGTATAAAGTAATAAAATAATTTAGTGTACGTATAAATATTTGTATACAACTTCTCATTCGTCCTAAATTACTTATTGTCAATTTGTCGATTCATTTAAAAAAAGAAGGTTAAATAACCCTGTAAGTAAATAACACTTACCAAAACCCTCATGATGTCGATAACAGAACACTTTGCTCAGAGTTGTCGATTTTAGAAGTATTTATATTTTTCAAGAAGACAACTTACTCGAAGAGGGGATAAGATGACGTTAGCTACCAAAAAGTGTTTGTCAGCCCAAAGTGTCTGGAGACCCGGATCAAGGTCGGTAAACCGGGTCCATTATACTCATGAAACCCATAAAATGATGACCTGGGGCAGAAGATGTGTCTCTAACAGAAAAACTCCGAGAAGTCGAAGGCTAAATGTAAAATAATGATTGTCTCATATGATCAAACAACAAAATCTAAAGAATAAGAGAGAACTATATAAAATATTACTTAATTTTACTCTGCATAAATATCATAAATAACTAGATTAGTATAAATTAATCAGTATGTAGATAACAAATCTAAATGAATTGAAATGATGTTTTAATACTCTGAAAATAATTAATATGGAATATTTCTGATGACGAAATATGTTAACAAAAGCCTAGCCTATATCCCAGTAACAAAATAAATAAATAAATAAAACAAAAACAAGAAGGAACCCTGATGGAAGAAAAACGTAGTTAACTGACGGAGAAACAGTAAAAAGTATTGTTTATACATTTAATATCCTATATTATTTGGTATTATTACTATTGAGAAAATAATATTAATAATATATTTTGTTCATCTAATATTACTTTTAAAAACGATCTTTAACTCTGTCTGTAACCCCTACAAAAATAGTTTTCCCTTAAAATAGTTTTCTTGGCTGTCAATCATTTTAATTAATTATATTTTAATAAGAAAGAATGAAGATAAAACAAAAATGAAATTATTATTATATTGATTTCACTTCACTATTTAATTCTTGAGGGCTACGAATTCACTATGAATCACGCTAGTTTATGAAATACTTGTATACGTGAATCATGATTATTGGATTAGAGTTAAGTTAACATAAAGTCCAGTTTTACTGATGTCAATTGAATTTGCTAAGAACATTGTAGTACTTTAATATTTTTTGGGAGTTGCAATTAATTACAATTGCATGTACAGTATAGCAGGTAAATCAACAACTCAAGAGTACTTTCTTGTGTTAGGACTCTTTAGAATCTGGGATATAAGGGAGCAGCAAACATTTAATTTTTGTAACTGTCGGGGACTCGAACCCAGGCCCTAACAACGAGAGTGGCTGGAAGAAAAAGTACATTTAGATTCTTCACCAAGAATGAACTTAAGTGTCGTGCCTTGCAAGCCGTTGAATAAAAGCAACGAAACAAAACTAGGGGAAGAATTTCAAATATTGAAACAATAATAATGAAACTAAAAATACGATGTTGTAAAATTTTAACACGTGTTATAACAGGAAAATAAAAAAAATCATAAGATATGTATGAAAACACCATTAATTAATGGAACTTGTTAGAAATAGATAAATACATGTTGAACATACTGATTCCGACAGTTAATTTAATAATGTAAGGCATGAAGGGATGTTAAATTTAGGTTGTCACCCTGAAGACTTAAGGGTTTAAAATTACACCCTATTAAGTAAAATGCTATTGTGTTTCAAAAGCCAAACTAAATAAACCCACCTTCCTCTGTAGTCCATTTATATACTTGCATTAAAACATTTTATTATTAGTTTTTCTACAGTAAAATGCTTGGTAATAATGGTTTTGCTAAGCCTACAAAATAATATTACGTTACTAAACAAGTTTTGTTTTTAGTATACGAACATTCATTTCAGGTTCGTCTGTCTACATTTTTGTATATTGTATTTATTGTAAACAAATGAAAGTAGCCACATTTTTAACATTTCCTATAGGTCAAGACTTTAAATTTCATAATCCAATATTTATTTATTTATATTTTGTAATATTGTCAAATGATTTTTTTGTTTTGATAGTTCAAAAATTTATTAAAATAAATGTTTAGCTCTCTAAGAAATAATTTTATGTGTAAAAACATTTTATCAATTTTACGATTATTTTACTTGTAGGCACATAATTGTTAGATTTTTTAATTAATTAATTGTTAAATTGTGAGGGTAATATTAAAAAATAGAAAAACTAATATAATTTTGAAATTTTTATGTTAGTTCATTAAATGTCAAAATATATCTCCTTACTACTTAGCACACAACAGGACCAACTTTATGTAAATTCAACTCATGTGATTGTATAATTAACTAATAAATATATATATATTGGATTCATATACCAACTTCTTGGGTTTTTATCATCACTATAACCTTAGCTTCATTACGAACGTTTATGGTGGGTAGGAGTTGACGGCGTGTAATGTTTTATAAATAATGCAAAGATAGGGTCTACAATTTTCCTAAAAGACCAAATAGTAACACAAGTAACATTTTATTTATGTCAATTCACAAAAAAATACTACCGGCAGCAATTTTTATACATTTTAATAGAAAATATGAAATAAAAATCAAAAGTAATTATGTCCTATAGTTAATTGATTCTACCCACGGCCATATTATATTCAACTCTACATATATTCATCCATCTACTTATCGCATGCAAGGTTAATGGTGTACTTATCTTATTCACGTTCCTGGGAGATCCATCATATAAAAAAACATTTCTAGTCGCCTCTTTCACCAACTAAATAAACAAAGTATTAATAATTTTCGAGAAATAATTGATTATTTTAAAGTTATTTATCTGTTATTATTGCTGTGCGAATATTAAATTGAATGCGAATTAGGGCAAGATGTGCTTGTGGAATATGCTTAAAAGATATAACAAGTGATAGTGAAACAGCCAGTTGTAGGTTATGTTCATTCAGTTTTCACCTAGGATCATGTAGTATTGCCCAAAGAACCTGAAAAGGACTCGGGCTAGAAGGACAAGAAATATGAACTTGTTCAAAATATAAATCAACAATTAAAAAAACATCTTCAGTGCCAAATGAGGATGATGAGTTGGCAGTTAACCTCTCAGTGTTTGAACCATTATCTGCTAAGATGGATCGTCTTTTAGAACTAAAGTCTACTGTTGAAAAACAATAGAAAGAAAATTAAATGATACTCATCAGACATTGTTACTAGAAATTCAACAACTAAGAGAGAAGAATAAGTCCTTAAGGCAATAAGTTAGAGATCTAAAGAAGAAACTGACACTAACTGATGAAACGGTAAATGATTTGTTTTTTAAAAGAAATCAGTATAATAGAAGGGTCAACTTGGAAATCCATGGATATAAAGGCATGAAAACCCTAAAAGAAGAGAAAACCAACGAAGTAATGGAAGAGATTGCAGTAAAGATTGGCGTAGAGTTTAAACCAGAGGATATCCATAAAAAATATCTTCGACCTAAAAAATATGGTTCCCAGTCAACAATTCTCATTCAATTTATTTCATCTGTAAAACGAGATTTGTGGTTACATGCTGGGAAAAAGGTGAAATTAATGGACATCAACACAGGTGCCAAAGTATTAATGGACATCAACACAGGTGCCAAAGTATTAATGGACATCAACACAGGTGCCAAAGTATTAATGGACATCAACTCAGGTGCCAAAGTATTAATGGACATCAACACAGGTGCCAAAGTATTAATGGACATCAACACAGGTGCCAAAGTATTAATGGACATCAACACAGGTGCCAAAGTATTAATGGACATCAACACAGGTACCAAAGTATTAATGGACATCAACACAGGTGCCAAAGTATTAATGGACATCAACTCAGGTGCCAAAGTATTAATGGACATCAACTCAGGTGCCAAAGTATTAATGGACATCAACTCAGGTGACAAAGTATTAATGGATATCATCTTAGGTGCCAAAGTATTAATGGACATCAACTCAGGTGCCAAAGTATTAATGGACATCAACACAGGTGCCAAAGTATTAATGGACATCAACTCAGGTGCCAAATTATTAATCGACATTAACACAGATGCCAAAGTATTAATGGACATAAACTCAGGTGCCAAAGTATTAATGGACATCAACACAGGTGCCAAAGTATTAATGGACATCAACTCAGGTGACAAAGTATTAATGGATATCATCTTAGGTGCCAAAGTATTAATGGACATCAACTCAGGTGCCAAAGTATTAATGGACATCAACACAGGTGCCAAAGTATTAATGGACATCAACTCAGGTGCCAAAGTATTAATGGACATCAACACAGGTGCCAAAGTATTAATGGACATCAACACAAGTGCCAAAGTATTAATGGACATCAAAACAGGTGCCAAAGTATTAATGGACATCAACGCAGGTGCCAAAGTATTAATGGACATCAACTCAGGTGCCAAAGTATTAATGGACATCAACACAGGTGCCAAAGTATTAATGGACATCAACACAGGTGCCAAAGTATTAATGGACATCAACACAGGTGCCAAAGTATTAATGGACATCAACTCAGGTACCAAAGTATTAATGGACATCAACACAGGTGCCAAAGTATTAATGGACATCAACTCAGGTGCCAAAGTATTAATGGACATCAACTCAGGTGCCAAAGTATTAATGGACATCAACTCAGGTGACAAAGTATTAATGGATATCATCTTAGGTGCCAAAGTATTAATGGACATCAACTCAGGTGCCAAAGTATTAATGGACATCAACACAGGTGCCAAAGTATGAATGGACATCAACTCAGGTGCCAAAGTATTAATGGACATCAACACAGGTGCCAAAGTATTAATGGACATCAACACAAGTGCCAAAGTATTAATGGACATCAAAACAGGTGCCAAAGTATTAATGGACATCAACTCAGGTGCCAAAGTATTAATGGACATCAACTCAGGTGCCAAAGTATTAATGGACATCAACTCAGGTGCCAAAGTATTAATGGACATCAACACAGGTGCCAAAGTATTAATGGACATCAACACAGATGCCAAAGTATTAATGGACATCAACACAGGTGCCAAAGTATTAATGGACATCAACACAGGTGCCAAAGTATTAATGGACATCAACACAGGTGCCAAAGTATTAATGGACATCAACTCAGGTGCCAAAGTATTAATGGACATCAACTCAGGTGCCAAATTATTAATCGACATTAACACAGATGCCAAAGTATTAATGGACATAAACTCAGGTGCCAAAGTATTAATGGACATCAACACAGGTGCCAAAGTATTAATGGACATCAACTCAGGTGCCAAAGTATTAATGGACATCAACACAGGTGCCAAAGTATTAATGGACATCAACACAGGTGCCAAAGTATTAATGGACAACAACTCAGGTGCCAAAGTATTTTTTAACGAACACTTAACTTACTAGTTCAGAGGACTGTTAGCTGAGTCGAAGAAAAGGGCTAAACTTCATGACTACAAGTATGTATGGTTTAAAAATGGCAAGATATTAGTACGTAAAATGGATAATGGTGTACAGTTCACACGACATAACTGAGTTTATGGAAAACTGTTACCAACCTATCTATTGAGACTCTTGGAGTTTTCTATTAAAATAATATTCACAGAAGCGTATAACAAACCTTTTGGAGTCAGAAACTGTAATTCAGAGCTGATTGCACCTTTCTTACTTTCAATTATAAATATTAAAATGTTCAGATGACTAATTGATTATAACTCTGTTCAGTATAGTTATTTGTTATGTTACAAACAAACAAGAAGTGTGAGGTATTTAGGGTTTTTAGAGAACAAAAACCTAGCTTAAATTTTCAGGATGGTAGACATTTTTACACCACACTATACCTACAGCCGTATAATCACCTGGCATAACCATAGTTTCAGTTATATTGCGAAAACTGTTCTCACAATTTCTGGTCGCATCCATCCATAACATCCATATAGCTCTTTGTAACACAAGGGGTATCTACCCACCAAACACGCGAATTTTGGGACTACCATTTATATACGGCGTAGTTTGTAAATTACTAAACTTATTGACTTACGTAATGGACTAGAAATGTCAGCCATTAGTCTTGTAAGAGACATTTGGCCATTTAATACTGAGTATGGCTTCATTTTTGGATCTTAACAATAACTATTGTTCTATCCATCCTACTCAAGATAATTATTAGAGTTTCCCACATAACTAGTTTAGTTCACCTACCACTAAAACTAGTATCTATAAAAAAAATTGTTTATAAATAACAAAAAAGTACAATGTTAGGTACATCACACCTATTGTACACAGCATACTGAACGAGCTAATCCACCTTCCCACTTATCCTTTATAGTACCTGACAAAACAAAAACTAACTGTGTCCTTTTCCTTTTACATTCCATTAGCCATATTGGTTATTTATTTTACTTTGACCTAGTCTTTCACAAGCCATATTTCAATATGTTCACTGTTATTTTATCATCGTAAAATTGCACTATTCAAGTAGGGTATGGGAAGAGAGGGTGCCCAGCCTCGTGTGTTAGGATTGGGTGTGTGTGCCCTCATGTACAGTATAAAAAGAGATGGTGTAATAAAGGGCATGTGGTTGGGAATCAGTGTAGAGCACTTGAAGATAGGGTTAGGTTGTTTTACGTTCAAGTACAGTATGTGAAGAAAGGGTGTCTAACATCGTGTGAGAGGGTGGGTGACTGGGTATTCAAGTGCAGTATGTGATGAGAGGGTGTCAAGTCGCATGTGTAAAAGGTGAGTGGTTGGGCATTCAAGTATAGAATATGTGGAGTCGGTTTCAAGCCTTATGTGTAAAGTGAATATGTGGAGAGGGTGTTAAGCTTTATGTCTAAAGAGTAGGTAGTTGGGGATATAAGTACAGTATATGAAGAGGAGTTGACAAGCCTCATGGGTAAAGGGTGAGTGGTGGGGCATTCAAGTACAGTATATTGAGACAAGGGGTGTCTATCGTCATATGTAAAGGGTGACAGGTTGGAGACCCACCTGTCTCTATTTTATGTACAGTATGAAAATAGAGGAAGTAATAAAGGGCAGGTGGTTGGAAATTAAAGTACATAATATATTATAGAGAAGTTGTCAAACCTCGTATGTAAAGAGCAGGTGGTTAGGCATTCAAGTACAGTATATGGACAATTAGGGCATTCAGTCTCATGCGTAAAGGGTCTCAAGTATTGAATATATAAGGAGGGTGTCAAGTCTCGTGTATAAAGGACATGTGCTTGGGGATTCAAGTACAGTATATGAAGAGAGGGTGTAAAGTCTTATGTATAAAGGGTAAGTGGTGGGACATTCAAGTACAGAGTATATGGAGGCAGGGAATGTCTAGCCTCTTATGTAAAGAGTGGGTGAGTGGTTGGTTCTTCATGTACAGTATAAAAAGAGAGGATTTAATAAAGCGCCGGTGGTTGGGAATTAAAATAAAGAATATGTAGAGTATGTGTTAAGTGGTTGTCAAACCTCATTTATAAAGAGTGGGTGGTTGAGCATTCAAGTACAGTATATAAAGAGAGGGAGCCAAGCCTTAGGTGTCAAATATATAAAGGGTGGGTGCTTACGCGTGCAAGTATTTATAGAGAGAGTGTCAAGTATCGTTTGCAAATTGTACGTAGGGGGGCATCCATTTAAGCCATGTTAAGTTGGTTTTCAAGAATTGTGTTTGTACAATGTTTCTATCAGAACATCTTTGATTAAGTAAGACTTGTTGATATGAGTTGGGGGTTTTCACACTATTACAGCAAATTGGGTAAGAACTTTCAAAAGGTGTAATTCACTCTAACAATCAAAAATAGTAATAAAATCAAAATGTATTTTTAAAAGTGTAACATTATTTATTCTACACAAGGACCAAATCAAAAGGAAAAATTTAAATGCTTTACATTTGTGTAATAAGTACAATTTTGTATCTTTTTTTGTTGAAAAAAGAGGTTCTTAAGGACATTTTTTCGAGTAATTACCTTTCTGATGTATTTGCATGAATTGGAGCACATACAGCTCAAAATATCTGGCATATTATTTTAATTTTAAGATAAAGTAAACTTTATTATTTAATTGAAGTATTCGTCCATAAGTATGGTGGAAAAGGCTGAGTATATTAAATGTGTATTTTTCCAATTCTGATGTATACATTCAAACTACTTTTAGAGGTTATATTGATGGAGTTTTTAAAGTGATACAGTAAAAGTTTTGAATTTTTAAAATGAGTTATGCTATAAACACTTTGTAAACAGGTATAGTTAAACTATACGTGTCTTAAATTATTGGCCACCCAAGCTTAAACAGTTTATTTAATTTTTTATTAATTTCTCCATACTGGTAACAACACTAGTAATCTTAAAACCACCTAACTAGATTATTTCCTTACATATTTTGCTTCAAAATATTATCTTTCCTATAGGCAAGAAATACTGTTTCCTATAGGAAGGAAGATAGTAGGCTAACTAAATTAAAGACAGGTGGTTTGTTGCTGTACATTTATTTTACCAACATATTTTACAATTGTACATAAATCTCTCTTACACAACCATATATAATAAGGATTGTTAAGTTTATTGGAGAATTTTTAAGTAAAAAGACAGTTGTTCTATTGTTGGTTCTCTGGCTGTGGGGGCTGGCTCAGGATGTAGGCGACACTCTTAGCGATGAGGGGTGGCAGCTCGGGGACGGCGGGGGCCACGGGCAGGTGTTCTCCCTGAGCCACGAAGCCGTTCTCGTCAGCCGTGTAGTAGGTGGTGAGGACCCTACCATCGGGGGAGGTGTAGGAGTAGCTTCCTTGGATTGCCTGGCCGATCTCCTTAGGACTGAATTGCCTGACTGTGCCTACAGCGTTGGCTGCGATGCCGTTCTCCGTCTCGAAACTAGAAATAAAGTATATTTTGAGAATGGTAGTTGTGTGATTACTGTACATGAGGTATGGAATGTTTTAATTGGTGTTCAAAGTTAAAAAAACCGGTTCAATAGAATGTTTAAACTGATGTAATCCAGAGCGCTGTAGTACTTTTACAAAACCAGAGAGGTTTTTATCTATAGGCATTCAAGCACAGCTTAATAAAATAGAATTACGAAAATACTTTTTTAGTTCTTAAACCCTCAGAAGGAACAGGACTTACTCGTATTGGAAGTTTCCATCAAAGTTGTTATCCAGGTTGCTCCTGATGATGGCAAACTGGGGGGCACGTTTTTGTTCTGGGTAGTACTTGGGGACAGCTGGGACGAACTGGGCCTGGGCAAAGGGGTATGCATCAGGCTGGTAGGTGCTGACCTGGTACAATACATATTGATTCGTAATATATAAATATGTATAAATAAATATATAGAAAAAAGCATGAAAAGTAAGTGATTGTTTTTGTATAATGTGTTTTTATCAAAATACGTACTGTTCAATCATTTATTTAAATGAAAATGAGTGTATATACCAATTACATAAATGCTCTTTAGGTACATTCATTGGAAAGATAGCTATATAGCAATAGTACATAATTGAAGTTTTTTATATACATTCATCTGATTCTTAGACAAATCTGAATTCATACTTTAAAATACATCGAAGTTCAAACTTAGTAATTTAAATTAATCTAATTTTTAATTTTTCGTATTTGTTTATTATTGTATAGTATATTACTACATTTCATCCAAGGCTAGAAATATCATTTGTATTTTAGATTAAAATTTACTTGTTCAGTTTCATGTTAAAAAAATGTATATATATATATATATATATATATATATATATATACATATATATATTTATATACAAACTATTATCATAATTTTTTTACACCAAAATTTGTATTGGGGTTGATCAGATATGCGTATACGTATACAATTATAATTTAGTGTGCGATTTTTACTCATATTTGAACAGAGAATTTAAATAATTTCGTATAATTTTGATTTTTTTCATTAGATTAGTACGTGGAAAAAACTGGGTGTTAAATAATATTAAATACCTTATTATGAATGTACATAGTGTCGCCATAAGTACTCTAACTATTATCATATGACACGTTACCTTGTACTGGTTGGGGATGAATGCTGCTGGCTGAGGGTAGGTTGAGGCAGCCTCAATGACCTCAGACTCAGTGTCCTGAGTCCTGACCCTGGGAGGGGCGCAAGACACCGCCACCACGAACACTGCTACCATGCAAACCTGAATACAAAGCCATAATCAATCATCAGTTCTGTAACTATTGATCGCTTATAACAACTTTGTTAATACACGGGGAAATGCACTGAGGTATAAATTACGCTCAAATCGTCCCATTTAAGTTTTGTAATACAAACCGTTACAAAACTGTTGATATTAATAGTATAAGGCTGTACTATCATGTGGTTTCTTTTATATTTGATAATAACAATTATTTCAATTTACCGTCTGAATTGTAATTGAAACACACAATTTTCTCTCCTCTTACAATGTTATGCTTAAAATAAAGTCCTTAAATCACAAAATTGTATTTAACGGTTAATTATTATATATTATAAATACATTTATAAGCTAATAATTTCCTTACAGTTCATTAATTGTTAAAATTGATTTATTCGTAATGTATTTTGTATGTTAGATATGTCTATATTTTCTACTTCGGTTAAACTAATATTTAATCATTCTAAATTTTATAAGATCAATTAAAAAATATAATAATAATGTAAAGAAATTATAGGATTTGTAAATTAATATTATGTATCAAATAAATAATATTTCACTTTTTTCGTATGGTGACACAGTTATTTCGGGAATGAAATAATTCTCTTATATAATAGGGTTATCAATTATCTATATCATTACCTTAGATTAAGTTTCTTTGAGATTTCTTAGTGAAATTTTATGTAGGCAAGTGGTTCTGGTCCTGGTTATAGTTTCTTGTCTTAACACAAGAAAATTTCAAATTTCCACAATTAATTATTTCATACTTTGTACATATTTTAAACAACTAAACAAGACAATTTTAGCTCTCTAGACCATTAACAACACTAGAATCATATCAGTTCTTTTATCTTGTATTTTTTTACTTTATAAAATATATAGTCGTTTACTGATAATATATAAATATATGCTTATTTATTTTCTGAAAATAAGAAATAAATAAAGTTTGTATACATTTTTCAAAGTAAATACATTTTCTAACACCTGCAAAATATTTTGACCAGTAATATTATTAAACTTTGCAAAGATCATGTGATTTATTGGTTGTAAACTTATTCCTCATCATCAACTGTTCTTTGAAGAATAGTTTAGAGGATATGGTGGCGTGGTGACACATTGGCTAAGGCTGCGGACTGCGGAGGGCAGGTCCACGGTTCGAATTCCCACTTAGCCAGCGGTTGCTTCTTCACTCGTTGAATAAAATTTACGCATTCAGGCCTTTGAACGGGCGAGTGAAGTTTTGTAAGACAAATTTTTGCTATTTGATGAAAAATATAGTTCAATTTTTAGCACAGTGTGGAAGGTAAGAGTCGGTTTCAGAATAATACAGTTTACCTATTCTAAGCCACTTGTAAATGCAACTATTCCGGTGTTTTAAACATCTATCTAACAAATGTTATTATTTTAGTCAAAGTTATCTTTTAACGAACAAATAAAATACATATGGAAACATAATATTTTTAAAACATGGAGTAAACCTTTCCTATAATGCAGAATAGTAGTAATAGACTGGCATACTTACAACAGCTCTCATGTTGCTGAGTGGAGATCACTTTGCCCAGAATCATTGCAGTTACGGGTATTTATAGGGTAAAATAAAAGACAGAGTTGTGGTGGGGGCACGATCATGTATGCTGTATTTTGATGGGACCGAAACTTGAACGTCTTTTGACCGTTATCAAGGTCAGTTGAACCGGACCTATTATTCTTGTTCAAATCTTGAACTAAAGGCCTAAAGACAGTTTATGGGTTTACTTCCGTATCCTG